>VXCM01003614.1:47008-73356 GCA_014773175.1 Lucifuga dentata
TCTGCCTTCTGTCCCCGACTCCGATTCTGGTTCCTGCGACTGGGTTCCCCGTCTGTCAGTTTCTGTGTAGGCGCTTTGTCCTGCCTGTTGTTCTGCCTGCTTCTGTGTTGGACTGAGAACTCCATTAAAGAACTTAACTTGTCAAAGTTGTACTGTGTGCTGCATTTGGGTCCAAACCCCACTTGTCACAGAAATATCTCTGGATTTCTCATGAAAGGCGTTATTAATTCCCCTTTGATTTCATATCTGCTCTTACAGTGGTACAGTCAGGACCAACAAAGCCTTCTCTGCTGGCCTAGAGACTGTCAGAATTATCAAATTATGTTTTTATAATTTAATAGATATTTTAATTAATGCTGTATGTATTTTACAAAGTTCGTTCTCATCAGTTTTGTTATTAACGTCATTTCGTCGCCACGGTACTCTCTCCCTCAGTTGTGCTGCTTCCAGTGCAGCTCATAGAAATTAGAGCTTTTATCCAATCAGATTTTCCCCCTGTGCTGTCTCCGGGTAAAAAAAAAATCTAGCCTGAGGCCTTCAGAATCTTGAGTGAATCCCTTCTGCTGTTCAAGCAAATGGGACAATGTTGTTGATTGTCATACTCTTTAACCAATCAGATTTCGAGTTTGCCATGTTTGGCTATTCTTTTACATGTCAGGGCCTTCTAGCTGGCCTTGGCTACGTCATCGGAGTACGGCACTATGCTAACAGCTAAACAGCCTGCCAGAAATTCATCAGAAGAAGAAGAGCTTAGCTAACTCAAGTAAACCTAGCTAGCATGTAACGGAGCATTAATGTTTATTTAAACTTTCTTTCTTGACATTTAAATTTTTAGATGTAGTGCTTTAGATTTTTTGTTTAGATTTTTACTTAGTCCTGTTGTTTTTTAACGCACAATGACTGATGAAGGAGAAGAAATGGATTAACTGACACTTTTTTTCACATTTTGGAACTGAAACGCACCGATAATGTCCAGCCGTGTGGTTAAACTCTTTCTAAAGACAGAAAGGAGGACGGGCTTTGTCTTCAGATGATGAGCAGCTTTGGTAAGTCTGATGGATTTTTATGTAGCTGGAATCTGTGGAGAAGCCTGTTGAATCTGATTGTGTTATTTGTGTTTTACAGCATTTTTGCTTACTTGCTGTTCATATGAGTAAATATGATGTTTGTGAGTTTGTTCTTGTTTCTTTGGTAATGACATGATTTAGGCTATGCCATGTTTATATGTGATGCAGCATCCTGTCATAATGCGTAATAATGCTCCATCCTATTCATGTCTCTGCTGTTCGTGTGTTATAACTGACATAGGTGTTGATCCTCGTGTTAAATCACTTTATTCCACTCGATAAAGGTTCTGTCACTGTGAATATGGCTGGTTATGTCTAATAACAGCAGCATATATTGTCATGCTGAGGTTATTAGAAGGTAGTTTAATTGTGGGAGGATAGCTCTGAAAGCCTAGGTGTAAAATACACGGCCCGCCACTGTGCTCTTATGATTGTGTAATTGAACACTTCTCTGTTTTTAGGTGGGATTCAAACGCCAACACGGCAGTATGGAGTCTATTTGTTTGGAACTTAGATTTAATCCAGCTCCTGAATGTTCTCAGATATTGGATGTGACCAAAGGAGAAGCGATTCTCCTGAGGCAAAACTTGTACATCGGTCAAATCTGGAGCCAGAAATCAATTGAACACAGTCGCGCCTCTAAAGAAAACGCCATTTAACAGCGTGTTCCCATACTGGTGTTAGATCTCATGAATGCTGCTCATTAGGAGTGCGCTGATCTTTGTCGATAGATAGATTGATTAATGTCTGGGAGGCAGAATTAGTCTTTGGTAATTGATAGAACCACCCTTTACTTTCAGTTAATTTGCTTGTGACCTGATTGGATAAACTTCATTGGACGGAGCCCATGAAGCACCACATCTACCATGGAGGTTATGTGGCGACTGTAGCTACAGCACATGAAAACGTTTTATTTGGTTCCACCCATTGACGTTTATCAGGACTAAATCAAACAGTCAGCTGGATTCATGGATGTATGGAGAAGTTTAAAGATGCATCTCTGTTTATCCACATGGCCTCGAGTTCACATGACAGGTGGAAAATCATACGAGAACGACTTATTTAGATTTATCAGTTCATCTCAGCAGATATGATCATATCTGCGTATGTTTGTCCATTCCTTAGATAAGTAGATATTTTATTAATCCGTGCTGGACGTTCTGGGTGTAGTCGGGTTTAGGGTGACATGATCTCTCCCTCCCTGCATGATGTTGAGTTTACGCGATAAACATGAAATATTTGCAGCCCATATCGACTCGGTGATGATAAATTTGGGGTCGACGACAAAATCACAAATTCAGTCAGCCATGTTTGCACTCACGTGTTTTTATCGAGCGTTCTCGTTTCATTGCAGGAGTCTCATTCTCAGGTCAGACAGTTTGATAATTCTCATAATGCATTGCAAATAAAATCAGGGTAGTAGTGAGCTATCTTTCTTGTTACCTTCACCAAGAAGAAGGGATTCAACCAATACAGATATTATTCAGATATGTTCTGTAGTCTATTCTGAAACAGATCAAATCATGCAAATTGGAGCAGTAATATTGATCTTTAACTCTACCAAAAAGATTTTCGCCCATGACTGTTGGTTTGTTTTTATGATGGTAATAAGATACTCAAAACGTTGAATTTTGATGAAACCTGGTGAAACAGAAGAGACCATTACATTTTTGAGCCAAACTGGATCGAGAGGCAAACAAATGTGTAAAAAGATAAATAAAATAAAAATCATTGGCAAAAGTAACACAAAAATCTCAGTGGGGCATATCGATAGACTATCAATAAATATACAATTTGGCTCTGGATAAATTTTTAAAAAACATCATTCTGTAAAATCTCTAGTAAATATATCAGCCTGTGAAAGTGTTATTTTGCCAACCCATTATTTAATCTGTGTAAATTTTAATGTGCAAACCAAAATGGAAGCTTCATCTGCAGTCGTGCAAATTCTTGGCTGACTTTGATGTAACTATGTATGACTTGTTGTCTCTTTGTGGGGTTTAAATCTATATTGTCTTTAATTTTAATTAATATGAATTCTTTAAAGTCCTCTGTTTTCAGCTAATTCTGGTGTATCTAGATTTCCCACACACACATATATATAGTTTCTACATTTTAAACTTAAATTATAGTGGTTTTATTTTTTTAATTTAATTATTTCAAACTATATATATGTCCACGTAGAGACTGGCGTGTTTCAAAGCAACTTAAACTATAAACATCATAATCCAACACATTTGATCCATATCAAATACAAACCTTAAAGAAGTCATGTGCGAACGTCCTTGTTCTTATTCGGAGTCTATTTTCCAGTGCTTTATTGTGCAAAAACATAATGATCCACTTCTACTCTCCCTTGCTGCAGCACCATTATGCGCACTGAATGAAAACAGGCTGTTTTAGGTACTGTCTCTTTAAGGACCCCCCCCCCNCCCCCCCCCCCCTTTTTTTGAAATGCCCACTCCATTATGATTGGCCAGCTGCATCAGTCTTGTACTTCATGGGTGTGTTTAACCAGGTGTGTAGGCAGGTAAATTCATGTGTTACTTGTTAATGTAAACATGTTACAGAAGTAAAGGACCAATCAAAACGATGCTTTCAGGGCCGCTCAGGAACTATGGGTTTCTCTTACTGGATGCAGACCAAACGGGATGCTGAACATGATTGGACCAAAGCAGAGCAGAGTAGATATTCTCACACAGGCAATGGAGCAGTCGGACATTTGGTTTCACTTTCTCATCTGCGGAGAAAGTGGAGAATTTTGACTTGTTGCGTTGTAGCGATGTCTCACAGATAATACAGATAATACATATGAAAAGTACAATTTGACCAGAGACCAGACAGTCCAGATTCAGACTGGAGTCTGGGCTTTGAAGATGTCTGCAATAGACCAATAACGTGTTTTGATTTTGTGAGAGTTGGTGTCACTTTTTTTCAGATGACGGTTTTTTTTTTGTTTTTTTTGTTTTTTTGATTATAAAGCTTCACACAGACAACAGGAGCCAGTCACATTTCAGCCATTGGCTCAGCATGTGGACAGCAGACTGTATGAGCTGCTCTCTGTTTGGACTCCGGTTTTATTGGAAATCAGAGGTGACATAATGGAAGCAGCAACAAGAGTTGTTCTGTTTTGCAGCTCAGCATGAAAGAGCTGTTGGCCCAGTTTGTGAATGCTGCCTGTATGTCGACTGTAAATAATTAGCCTGTGCTGTCCTACAGCAAGTTTATATAATATTTCACTTAACACAATTTTAAACTGTGCACTGATGAGCCAGTGTAGTTTGTTTATGATTTGTAGTAGGTTTTGCAAGGAAATCTGAAAACCTGATTTATGCATTGTAGCTATAGAAATTCAAGTTATGTTAAATATCCAGACATCCTTAATTTTTAATTTTCAAGGCAAAGGATAAGATTTATCACAGATTTCTATTATTTTAGGTTGGAAAAAATACTGAAACTATCATACAGCACAGATTCTTAAAAGCAACAAATTGCTTTAAAATAGATTTATTTCCCCGTGCACCCAAAAGTTATTTTTTGGGATTCATAAAACACAGTGCCATATTTAGCTTATTGGTAGGGCAAATAGTGTCAACTGTGTTTCCTCATTCAAACATCTGTTACCGGCCTCTTTTAGCATTTGCTTTGAAAGAAGCATCGCTACAGTATTTCCTTATTTACATGTCAGTGAAGCGATTCATAAAACACGCAAAAATTAAAACCTGTTTCAGGCTGGTGGCAAATTTCAGCGATATGAAATCTGGGTGATGTTTTAAACTCTGCATGTGTTGTGTTGTTGTATTAGTGATCAATAAAGTGATACATAAGAACTCAGCTGATCAGTCAGTTTATATAAATGTGGAGTTTTGATTTGATCTCTCGCACATTCTAGTGGCACTGAGCCTCCTCCTCAAGCCTCATCCACTGCACTCTCTCTCTCTCTCTCTCTCTCTCTCTCTCTCTCTCTCTTTTACACACACATACACACTCTGTTTTATATTAGTGTCAGTCTCTTCTAAAGCTGAGAATTTAGATTTCCTTTGCCAATTTAACATGTCCATTTTGCTTTGACACCGGAGGACGTAGCATAAAGTGCGGCTCTTAAATATGAAACTGCTCATTAACCTGCTTCATTCATCTTCATTGGGTTTTATCTGAGACTCTCCTTAAAACGTGTTAGTAATGGGACAACGATGGACAGATTAACGTAACGGAAGCTTTATGAATGAGCTTTAATTATCACGGTGCTTATTCAGCATGAAGCTGTAAAGTTAACATGATATTTTTTTTATGAATAACCCTCCTTTATGTATTATCAACCCTTCATTAAAAAAAAGGAGAGAGGATAACAGGAGAGAGCAGGATGGAGCAGAATAGACCAGAAATGAAATGGAGTGGAGACTCTCATGCATGCACATCATTTCCCATGCAGCCATGACGGCGTTTGTGGCCGTGAGGATGGGCCGGCGGCTGCAGGATAGCGAGGAGGGCTGACAGCACCAGCAGAAGAGCCTGCAGCACTCTGTACATGAATTAACTCGCCTCACAAGTCTGCACAAGAAAACCCAGTTCACACTATCACAGTTGGGACAAACCCCAAGGTGACAACTTGATTTGTTTCACACAATCCGATGACCTGGTTTTTGTAATACCCACCGACAAAAAAAACCCCACTCCACTTGTCAAGCATGCGCTGGTTGAGTGTTACATTTTAGAGAGATGAGGCTGATTAAGAAATATGATTTGTGTGTGCTGGATGTCATCAGTTTCATAACGGCTTTCATCAATAACTGAGGACAATTTCAGACCGACTATTCTGTCACTGTGGAGCTGCACCGTGACGTGTAAAATGAGGATGTTTCGGAACATAATCAGCTTCTCCTCAAAACTTAAAGCCATTTTTTCTGGTCGTCGCCATCGCTGAGCTGCTGATGTCCCTGGACAAATGGTGACATTACTGCCCCCATAATTTTTGTAGGTATTGCATAGCATTATTTTCACCAACACTTTGAGTGAACACAGGATATGTGTAGTAGCCATGATGTTTGCATGTTTGTGTGCTGTAACTGAGCTACATATAGGAAGAAATGTGTTCTGTAGTATTTGCTGCAGGCTTTGCAGAGTCATTTTGCACCATAAATGATTTTCTGCTGTACTTGTACTATCAGTATGTCAATTGTCGACATGTCTTCACATTAATATAGAGAAAATCCTGCCTGCATGCTTATTATACGCAGGAATTAAATTCATTTCAGTTCGGTGGGAAACAGTAAACGTATTCAGACTGTAGGATGTAGAAGCAGCAGGGCAGCAGCCAAGTGCAGAAAACTGGGCAAACAATGAAAGAGGCAACAGCAGGCTGCTGAGCTAAATCTCCTGCATGTCACAAAGCAGTGGCATGTCAGCTCCTGTGCTTTTTTTTTCTCTCACAGCAACACCTCATCTAGGATTTCTCAGGAACAAGCAGGCACAGGCAGACAGGCCCACATTACACCATCGCTAATAACACAAGCTGGAATCACGCCATGGGAAAAACAAATCTGTAACACTTTACCGTGGCTCTGATCCAACAGGGAACCTGTGCATGAAGTAATGATTCAAATTCTCATGAAGACCAAATGTCTGGTTTGCAAATCGTTGTCAGTTAATGCGATGATTCAGATCTTGCTCAGGAAAAATCCTGTAATATGCAGGTAGTGCTGAGTTATATGTTTTTGGGGGACTGTTTGGATTACATAGAAAATAAATGAATAGCATTAGCAGCAACATCCAAAAAAAATGGACAAAAGATGCCACTTGCACGTGGTTTTAATTTCTCTGGTAAAAGTCATCTTTTCTCAGAATTCTCAGATCACTCTGCACTTTTAACGGCAGTAAAATAGTATAATTAAGTAAGTTCGACAACAAATAACAGCAGTTTCAAGTTTCTACAAGTTGATTTTTATAGCGTACAGGAAATGTACTGAAACCAATTGCATCTTGGAAGATAGGGAAAAAAATGTACCATTGTAACAGTACGGTTTGGAGAATGGTTGTCAGTAATGTAACGTGCATGCAGATAGTATTTATTGGGCTCAAACATGCAAAACAACTGTAATGGTCCTTTAAAGCCCATGTTTATTACATGGAGAACTTTTATGTGCGTGCTCTGGTGGTATTATCTGACAGTTTTGCTTTTGCTTTTCACCCATCTGTCCCTTCCTGTCTCCAGAGTCTCTGATGAGCTAATCGTGCACACCTAAAAGAGGGAAGGTGGAAAACTGAGCAGAGGCAGAAAGATATCCTTAATCTGATCATGCTAGCATTGACATCTAGAATTGATCTGCACTTTTCCTTATCTGGATAAATGCTGGATCTGGATAAACACTGGATGAATTTGGGTCTTTTTGTCAAAAGACTTAATTGTGGGTATGACCAAGAATTTAACAGTGTTCACTGACACACCAGCCTCAAAAAGAACCATCATTTGGGTGGGAAATCTCTCCTCACTGCTATCCAACGTCCTCTCCATAACAAATACGATGGACAAATTACCCATCGTTATCCACACTAAGAGGGATTTCAGCGAATGTGTCGCCATGTTAATATCAGATGCAACTTGGGATAATCATCAGTTTCCAATTTGTAAATAGCATTTACATCAACATCTAAGTGGTAATTGTGACTGGGAACCACTTTTTTTCTGGATTCTGATATATTGAACGATGACTAGATAATACTGAGGTGTCTGAAAATCTGAGGACATCTCATGTCAACTAAATCCATCATTCATGACCAGGGCCGTTTCTGACCAATTTGGCGCCCTAGGCGAGACATCCATTGGCGCCCCTTCACTCTTATTCTCCAAAATACATAGAAGAAAAAAAGACAGTTTTAGTCTTAACTTATAACACACTGCACTCAGTGTTAAATCTTATTGTCAATNAAAAAAGACAGTTTTAGTCTTAACTTATAACACACTGCACTCAGTGTTAAATCTTATTGTCAATAATGTTTCATTAGGGTCTATCTTATTGTGTATTTTTGTCACAAGGAGGCACTACAGAGTAACTACAGCGTGCCAAAAGTATTGCAACCCCTGTATTTTTGTGTAAACTTTACCAAAGTACCACTCCAAGCACAACAAAATTCATTTATTAGTATTTTAGAAGTAGTTGAGTATTTTTCAGAATATTCAACTATTTTTTACACTTAAATTTGGATTTCAGAGACGTAATATGACTGCAATATTTCTACAAGTCAGTGAAAACACGTGAAAACCATTTGACCTCTGACCCTATCTCAAAGAAGATGTTTTAACTTCCTGTTTGATCTCTACTTATAATGTTGGTATTCCTCTTCAAATCTTAATATGTCACAAGTGTCTTCCTACTTAACACTATTAACAACTATTGGCTTTTTTTTCCAGTTGTACTTACTCTAATACACTAAAACAATACATTTTGTTGTGTTTAGAGTGGTATTTTAACTCAGAAAGAAAAGTTTACACAAAAGTACAGGAGGGCAATGCTTTTGGCCAGCGCTGTAGGTGCAAATCACAATGTGAAAAAGTGCTTTTTGCTTGTCAAAACAAATGTCCATTGAAGTACGACTTATGAAACAAATTAAACATTGCTTAGTTCTAACTTTAAACAAAATGTAACATCATGCTGTGATTTCTGTAGATAAGGAGGAAATTCACATTTTGCAGCAACACAGGACTCAAGAATATGAAGCAGGAAAAACTGAGAGATTATACAAGATAACATAACAGTGAAAGTCAGAAACTTTGCTTTGCACGAGTATACAAGAATAGAATAACTGACCATTTCTGTTGTATTTTAATAGCTTACAAGTTATAGTACAGACTGAACAACTGTACAAAATAGAATAAAAATAAAAACTGTGCAATATAATAGCCTGAACACACTATACAAAATAAAATAGAAAAATTGCACAATAAAAACTGTGCAAATATGGCATCCTAACTATTTACAGCATATATCACAGTATGATTTACAATAATATTGCACATTAGAAAGAAGCAACGAAAGCAGCAACTATCCCTGATGACTGTTAGTCTTATAGCAGAAGAGACAAAGGACCTGCGGTAGTCTCCTTTCTACACTTTGCATTGACTTTGTACCAGCCCCCCCAAAAATGCTAGTAATCTTATTATAAATATCTATTACTTGAACGACTTCTTAAACACTATAATACTTATAATACGCTCTATAATACACTCTTAAACACTACAATACTTGAACACTTCTTAAAGTACATTTATGCTAAACAACTAGTATGCTAAATTTAAATTATTGTTGTGGTAAATGATGCTAAACTAAAACAGGTTCATGTCGTTGGTTAACGTTTATCCAGCTAATTAAATTAGCTAGCTGCTAGCTAGCTAGACAGTGCCATACACACTAGATGAAAAAATATTGCTGTACTTTGCTTTCTCCTTTTCCTGTTTTGAGCCCCAGATGCATTTGATCTTTTCATTTTTTTCTTTTTTTTTTTTTTTTTNTTTTTTTTTTTTTTTTACTTTAACTTTGCTTGTTGTTATTACTTCTTCCAACTGCGCAATGCAGTTTTGCCTGTTCAGACTCCTCCCGCTGCTGCTGTTTCCTGTTAAGTTTGGAAAATATGCGTTATGTGATACTTCTCTGTCTACTTCCTGCTTTAACAGAGTATTTTCTGTATACTGCCCCGTGTCGTTCCAGAGAATTACATTGAAACAGACAATGCATCAAGTATAAATGCCTCGGCGTTCTGTGGAAGTGCATGTGGCCGGTGACAGCCGCTCACGCGAGTTTAACCATTAAAGTAGCGCTGCTGTGTCTCAGGCTGGTCGGCAGGACGCCTCATCTCAGTACAATATGAGCTCAAACTGTGTCAGCTGTCTGTGTGTTGCAGCATTGACTTACAGCATTAGTGAAATTAATAAATACCACTTTTACCAGCGGACCAAGTGNAAAAAAAAAAAAAAAAATCCTTTCTCTTTGGCGCCCCCCTTATCTGTAGGCACCCTATGCCAAAAAACGGCCCTGTTCATGACAACTACAGCCCCGACTAATGACATTTTGTAAATTCACACTATTTCCTTGTGACACCTGTCTAGCATACTTCCACAGCTCAACAACAGATAACTGTTGAGTCTATAATCACATTCCGTATTAGTAACACTGACAATCACCATTTTGTTTTTCAAATTGTCTGCTTGTGTGAATGTTTGCAAATCTTAACAAGGGAAATCTCTTCCATCATTACCCTCCATCCCACAAGACATAAACATGGTATAACAACCAAAAGTAGAGACAGATAAAACAAGTAGGCCATGGATCCTGCAAGCATATTAAAACTTTGATTCTAATCCAATAAATCAATTTTTTTTCAATGTCACTTAGAAAACACCGTTATCAGATTAAATTGACGCTATGTTCTCCAAATAACACACCTAGATTATGTGATTGCATCATATAAATGCTTAGGATCAGCATAAGCATTATATGGCGTTATATATCCTGGTATAATTTCATGCTTAAACCAATTAAGCAACGAGTCATGTACTGTATATTCAGCAAATGATGGAAACCTATTAATTCCTATTAATTTCTCTCATTTTTGCCTTGATCACAGTACATACAAAAATTGGAGTATCATGTGAAACTTAAAGTACTGAATGTAATGACTGTTTTTACACTTTAAGTCCATTGCCCCATTTGAAATAAAAGAGAAAATCCACCCTAAAACGCAATGTACATGGATTTAGGCCAGCCATTTTGGATGGTGGTTGTCTTCCTTGTCTTTAAATAAGAGCATCAAGACTTAAATTAAAGTTGTCATCAGGTGGCAGTTTTTGTAATTGTGTGTTGTCAAATAATTAGAGTCTATGTTAACTCATAAAATGTTTATTTGAATTTGGTACTCCCAACTGTGAATCAGAAAATGTTCCCATGAAAATTCCAGTAAAATCCCCACAGGTGCTGTCATAGCATTGTTTCATTATTCACTGTCTATGGAGCAGCTTCAGAATTTGTTCCAACATGACATCATCCTTATGTCTGCTGCTGAGCTTATTTCACAATTCCCAATTAAAACTGAACAAAGTAATATTGTAGACAGAATGTTACTGACAGAATAGCTCTTCAAAGTGGATTTTCCTTTTAAAGCTACATTTTGCAGCTTCTCTCTTTCAGCGAGTTAAGCGATTGCGATTCTGCCCATTTAGCTTGTTTTATTTTTTAATGTTTGTCCACTAAGATATAAATACAAAAAGAGGAGATTAGAAAAATATTCTAAAATAATGCAGTCCAAAACAAGACTTCCACTATGAAATCTAACAAGATTTTCTCAGGAGTTGGTGGAGATCAAATCAGAGCTAAAAAGAGACTGAATATTGGACTTAAATTAATCAGGGAGACAGAAATGCGATGCTTCCAGTGGGGTTGCTAATGTTGCCCTGTGTCTGCTGCTTGTGCAGGTACACCATTTGTTGCTAACATTGAGGCGATCACACATACATCAGGACTGTGTGTAAGTCAGCTTGATTGGGAGAATTTCTGCCCCTAGTGGCCAAAAATATGAATGCAGCCTTAATTAAGTTGCCTACAAATGTTACAATAAGACCATAACTGAACCCTGCCTAAACTGTCGTGCACTAATGACATGCTCACGCTGATTTTAACCATGTTTAAAGGCTGAATTATGCTTTCCACATGGATGTCTGCAGGGACCTGGGCTGATGCGGAAACATAATGAGTAAATGCGGCAAGTTTTTATGGTTTTCTCCTCGTGGCAAAACTGATACCCACACTGTAGGGGCATCAGAGAGAGATCAAGATTTCACACCTACAGCTCATCCTCCATTTTTGAAACATCTGCGTAGTTACAAAATCTGTGATATGTACGTGCATGTCAATTTTATACGTCAAGCATAAAACAAGCTTAAGTCACAGTTCTAAGTTTTCACCGAAATACCCATATTTCACAGAGATTTAATGTCCCCATTCATCCCAATGCCATGATTCTTGCCATGATTTATAAAAATGAGGTCATCTAATGGCAAGCACAGCAGTTATAGAAAGAAAAGCAAATAAGAGAAATCACAAATGAGCTGCCAATCACGCACAGAAAACACAGATGTAAAAACATAAAATAATGAGTCTTAACTATGTGATGATCGGATTCCCTCTGCAATACTTGACGTGTTATTAAGCAAACCACAGTTTACTGTATTGTTGAGCAACTGCAGGGGTGAGTCATGGTGAGAGTCGTCATGGTTTGCCTCCCAGTAATAATGCCTTGTTGATTTGCACTGATTGTAGAATAGACAAGCCTGTTGTTTTCTGCACGTTTGCATGACATTTTATAGCAAAGCAGCAGATCTACCAAGAGTTTCAAGTCATATGGGGACACCTGACACAAAGGCTTTAGCTTCTATTCCTGCTGCAGCACAAGATTATTTGTCAGGATTTACTCTATCAGTGCTGTATTATTAACACATTTACACTTGTTAATGCACATGCACTGTTTCTACAAATCGACAAAATATTGTAAGATTTAGAGACGTTTTCTTGACAGTTCTGCAGCACAGTCTTTGTTGTTTCAAGATACTGACTCTCACTTCACGATTCTTTTTCATGTGTACTGGAAACAGGTTGAAATAATCTGATTGCGTTGTCATTTTTCCTATATTGTTTTCAGAAAATAAGATAGACAAAATGACTTAGATAGAGTTTCACAGTGTAAAAAATCTCTCCCTGGACATGATCCAGCCACAATGTGCAGTGAAGCACACAGAGTTCAGAGTCAGATTTCATTACATCCAGTAAAGGCGGAGGAGATTGTTAACAAGCATTTTCAGGGCAAGTTTGGACATACACTGTTATATCATCAAACCCAATTTTATTACGGGAATGCCCAAACAAGTCGTCTGCTTTAGTGCATAATATGCAAATGAACAGATCAGGAAAACAGCCAACTAAATTAAAGAGAAAAGTCAACTGCCATTATATCCATGTGTGAATATGTTAATGTCTCTGTTCTGTCTATATTCAATTTAAAATTAAAAAAAAAAACTTCTTGCACATGTAACATTGTACTGGTCTTGAAAAGATGGACATTTTTGCAGTGTACATTTGTTTGAAGTGTGTGGGTGTGTGTGTGTGCATGCATCTGATCCCTAATTGGTCCATGCTGGCAGAAGCACCTGTAAGAGATCCATCTCCTCCGCAGGCAGAGGGGCCAAGCGTTGAGGCTTCTCCCACACAGATGGACCTCACAGTGGGTGACTCTCCATGTAAACCCCCCCNACCCCCACCCCACCCACCAATGGATGGTGTATCACGGTGGGAACGCTGTTACGCATCAATCCCAATAAAGGCCTGGCTTGTCTCAGCGATGACATTTAGCTGTTGTGTTTCGTGGGGAGAGAAAGACAAGCAGTTTTCTTTGTGTGTTTGCTTTGGCGATGGAGGAATGAGCTTCTTGTGCCAGTGAAGCTTTCTGAATGTGGGAGGTGGTGTGTGTGAGTAAGTTTGTGTCTGCATGTCAGGAAAAAAAAGACTGACAGTTCAATTATTTATGAGCCAGGAACATCTAATGTTACCTCAACTCATTTCAAGCATGCATCATCGTCTGGATGTTGTTACTGAGTTAAATAGTGAATAAACTGAATTGTGAATATACTGAATAAACCTGCTTCTTATTTTATTCCAATGCAGCATCCTCAGTCTATAAATTTATTTATAAAAGGCAGAGGTGTGTAGAGTAACCAGAAACTGTACTCAAATAAAAGTATTGTTACTTTATGATAATAGTGACTCAAGTATAAGTAATAGTAGTCACCAAAATNTCAAATAAAAGTATTGTTACTTTATGATAATAGTGACTCAAGTATAAGTAATAGTAGTCACCAAAATAATTATTTGAGTAAGAAAGTATCTATTAAAAAGATTACTTTAGTAGTGAGTAACTTTGATCAAGCTTATTCTTTCAAATAATCAACAAGTTATAAAGTGCTCGTCTGAGGAAAACAAAAGGCAAAGTAGCCTTTTGTACCTTCTAATACAATCCAAATCATATCATATAAAGAAACAGTAGACAGTAATAACTCAAATATCTACCTCATGACAATTCTGGCCTGGCCCCAAGACAGTTAGCTAGGTTAGCTTCATGAATTTACTCAGAATAGAATAGGAAAACTTGAGTTAGCATTAGCAGCAGCAGCAGCAGCTAATTAAATAGCTAACATTGCAGCTTACCGTCACGTTTCCTCAAGTTCCATGTTGAGTTCTTAGAATCTGAAATGTCACATTTTTAGCAGACAAAGACGCAACGCGTTGTGTAGCTGTTGGTTTTGGTGCTGGTTGGTGGTGGTGGTTGGGGGGGGGTGATATTACCAGACGAAGATGCCGGGGACAAATAATTCCATAATTGTCGCTGTTTCTCTGCATCACCCTTTATCTTATTTGAATCCATTTTTCATATAAGCACCAAGGAAATTATGAAAGAAAAAAATTATATTTCCTTAGTTTAAGTTCATTTTAATTAATATTATATTGTGCAGTGCAAAGGCACTGGCCGGCCCACCTATCAAGCCTTGTCATGGAGACGAAGAGACACTGAATGTAACTGGACCAAAGCAGAGTGGACATTCTCACACACACAGTCGGACATTCGTTTAGAAAGCGGAGAATTTTGACTCATAGCGTCGGAGCAATGTTTCACAGATAACATAAAAAAATAACGTAAAGAGTGTGACCAAATTTAACAGAGTGAAAGTATATTTTTCTTCACAAATATACTCAAGTATGAGTTAAAAGTATCCTGCAATAAAAAACTACTCAGTAAATTTAACGCAGTCAGTTGGAAGTGTGGAAGTTATGACGGAGCTCAGAATTTCTAACCTCTGAAAAAAATACCCCCCCCCCCCCNGGGGGGGGGGGGGAAGTGTCATCAACCCTGAGTTTCAGTATTGATGTCATTTCAATATGGCTGCTTTCACCATGGAAAGTAATTTTCCGTATTTAGAAATGAAGCATTTTCTTTAAATCACATGCAGACACAGCAGCAGCTTATAAATATCACAGAGGCAATGCAGTAGCTGTTTTAAAGGGTAAATAGGTCATAATGATTGTTAAAACGTAGCAAACACAAAGTTCCATTTTCCTTGCATGGTGAAACAGTTTTAAAATAACTGTGAATGTAACTTTAATCACTGTGCAAGAGCCAGAAATGAATGGACATCAACAGCCACCTGGAAAAATACATCAAAAATAAAAAATCAAACAGTAAGATTTAAGCACTAATTTAATGTGCATATGTCATGTCTCTGTGCATATGCAAAAACACAGGGAAAAAAACACAGAATTCCACAGGTTTCAGATCCCAAAAGTCATTTAAGGACAAACAGAACCTGCAGAAAAGGTTCCAGGGCTGTGATTTGTTCCCCTTCATGGGCAGATTTATCACTCCGTTGTGTTTAATCTTTGAAGTGAAGCAATGCAAACTGTGTCAGAGAAGCTGTTGGAACACATCAGGACACACTCAGCTATAATAATGAATAAGGGCAGTCAATTAAAAATACATGTGGTGCGGGTTGAATGAATGAGTGGCCTTCTCTTATGTAACGCAGCGTTGTGTTCTGCAAAACATTGAGCAACCGCCTGCCTGGCTTTGCAGGAGAAGACATTTAGCGGGAGTAAAAGTAACTCCAGAGGAATGTGTGTGTGTGAAGGGGGTGGGGTGGAGGGGTGGAGTTTTCCAGACTTTGGAGTGTAAGCTGACTGAATAAGTAAAGAGAAACAAGAGAAGAAAATAACAACCTAGCAGAAAGCAAGAAAGAAAAAAAAGAGAGAAAGACAAAGATTGAAAGATAAAGGATGAGCAGAAGACAGTGAAAAAGATGGAGAAAAAGACATATGGAGTGAAAGAGAAAGAAAGAATGGAAGATTAAAGAACGAAAGAGAAAGATGCAGAAAGTAATGAGAGATGAAGAAAGAAAGAAAGAAAGAAAGAAAGAAAGAAAGAAAGAAAAGAGCACAGACTCCCTAATGTCTCTCAAGAAAGTAAGAGGGAGAAAAAAATGCCAAGACCAGAAAGAGAAAAACAGAGTGAAAAAAAGGAATAGAGAGAGAGAGAGAGAGAGAGTTATGTAACTTTGTCCTCAAGCAGCTCTGCCAGAACTCGGCTTGGCTCGTCTCTCTAATACAACGGTGCAGATTTTCTCATGGAACAGATTAAGCAGACAGAGAGCAGCAGATACATGATGGATTCCAGCCGTCCTGTTCCCACAAACTCTCATCACGTTCTGTACAGAACACACACACACACACACCTCTACACGTCTGCACCTATGGGTCCGCTCACCACTTTACAAACGGAAGAAAGTGACATTTGATTAGTTTCAGACTGTTAAAGGGCCATGTTGTGGTTTTTGTACTATATCACACTGGAAAATGATGGAAAACGTGTTGAACATTGTCAAAGTTGCAAAACTCTAGAAATAATCCAGTAAACCAAACCCATAGGTTCTAAATTACCCAAAAGCTTCGTTTTGATTGGTCCTTTAATTCTGCAACATGTTTACATTGACATTTAACACACTTTACACACCTGGTTTGACACACCTGTGCACGAGGCTACAGAACAAGTGAGCAGCATTAGTGTTTCATCGTCCTTGGGTTGCCAGCTCAGACCTGATGAAGGTAGCCAATCAGAACAGAGCGACGAGGGGTCTTAAAGAGACAGTACCTTAAATGACTTGTTTTCACTCAGTGTGAACAACAGTGCAGCAGCAGGAAGTGAAGGGGATTGCTGTGTTTCATTGTGGATCCCTATATGAAAATAGGCTAGCAAATGTGTGTGTTCAGCATCTTTTATAGCCGATGCTCATGCTTGAAGCAGCCGGCCAATCAGAGGAGAGAGAGGAGAGCAGGCTTTTACTAACCTAAGATGACCTGCTTTCGCTCAGTCTGCACAGTAGTGCTGCAGTAAGTGAGAGTAGATAAGTGGTAAATGTAGTAGTTAAATGTGTTATTTTTTTTTTCGCGTTTTGCACATTAAAGCATCGCAAAAGTTTCAAAATCGTGCATAAAAATAATCTATATAATATTTCCCCTTTAACCCTTAAATGCATAGGACGGGTCTTTAGCGACCTGGCACCACATTACTGCACCTCTAATTCATTCATTTTTTTCAAATAAGCCCTCAAACCCCTGGTATTCCTCAAACTCTTTGTTTTTAACAATTTTATGGTTTCAAGTTGTCAAAATTGATGAAAATAGNGGTATTCCTCAAACTCTTTGTTTTTAACAATTTTATGGTTTCAAGTTGTCAAAATTGATGAAAATAGTTGTTTTTCTAGTGTTTTTTGCTAAAAGGTGTATAGGGTCGTTCAGGATCCGAGTATGAGTGTCATTTTTTTTTCCTGGTAAACAGGCAGGAGATAAGCAGGTTGTGTTTTCAACTTTGGTCCTTAGCTGGCGCTGTAGTATCACGGATATGATGAACAAATGCTTGAAATTAGCAGGAAGAAGGCTGTTTATGCTGTAAAGTATGCTGCTAGCTTACTGCTACAGAAAGACGCTGCAGCGCCATCAGAGCTTCATGCAGAGCAGCATTGCTGTGATGCACCGGCTTCGGTGACGGGATCTATAAGTCACTGTAAAAATATAATACGGAATTTTTTTTTTTTTTTTTNCTGAAAAGTTTACAAGCAAAAATATTTTACTTTGTAGCTCAATTTGTGTTGCGTAAGTTACGGGTCTGTAACGACCCTACGTATGTACGAATGGATGGAAACGACTCTTGCATTTAAGGGTTAAGCTTATATTTGACTAAATGGAGACATGCTTACATGCACGTTGTCGCAATAATGTCTGTGCTCAATTTAGATCAGGTTTATGGCCGTTTGAGGTTTATGGTTATCTGTCTGCAGCCATTTCAAGTGTAAATGTGTTTTTGATTGGAAATGAGGTTTTCCTCATTGTTGTATGTTGTTTGTCTGTGGTTTTCAGGACGTCTTTGTAGCTGCTCTCTTAGCCATTTCTCCAAAAACAACCTCTCATTTAATTTCCCCCCAAATGATCCACAGAATGGCTCTTTTGTATTTTAGCTGAACTGAATGACAAACGTGTCATTTTGCAAAATAGTCCAGTCGCTCGTTTGTGAAGGACAGAACGATGCAAAGTCATCTAGAAATCACACAAAATACTTTATGGGGGTTTTCTTGTCGACAAAACAAGGCCATGTAGTTGTGTCCATGCTGTCACGCATTCTCATTATTTGGAGTATTTTGCATATTATAGCTTTAATACGCCACTTATCACATTTGTAAGAGATATGAGAGTCGTGTTTTTTATGGGCAAATGCAAAAAGCATCACAATCACATTTATGTTAATAAAGATGAATATACAGTTTTATAGTAGTTGAAATGCTCAGAGGAGCATCATATAAATAATGCAAAAACTAAAATACGACTTTATATTGTATGTATATATATTTATTGTGTATATATACAGTATTTCTGACCCAGTGCAATAATATAATGCAATGTCTATGTCTGCTGTTTCTCTGGTTTATAGCTTTGTGAATATCTTATATTGGGGTTTTATAACATAGAGTTCTTTTTTTTTATTTCTATTCATTATGTTTTTTTATCTGTTGAAGTTTTGCTCTTGCAGCAACACGAAACACTAAGACGTACTCCCTGTATGCAAATATTTGGCAAATAAATGATTCTGATTCCGATTCTTTATGTTTTGGGAAATGATTGCCAGTAACATAAAGCGCATGCTGGTAGTAGTTACGAGCTCAAACCTGCAAAATCACCGGTATGGTCCTTTGAGAGAAGTTAAGCCTTTAAGTATTACTTTGAACTTTCACACTGTGTTCCCTATAATGTCATCAAGTCGTGTGTGTTTGCTCTCTTCCACTAACAACTCAGCTTCCCCATTTACTGCCTAATTGGGCTTTCAAGGATAATGGCCGATTTGTTTGAGAAAGCAAGCGAGAGTCTGTGATTGGAAATGCGTGTGTGCTCGCTCGTTTTGCTATCTGTGCGTAGCCGTGTTAGTGTGTTTGCATGAGTGTGTGCGTGTGTGTTGAAGATGGCCCTCTTTCTTCAATGTTAACGTCAAGTGAATGAGGCAGATCTATGGCAGGTGTGAGAACAGCTTGAGGCTTGTGTCATTAGCCCGCCACCGGTGTCACCGCGTCCTGCGCTGATCCAGCCTGGCAGCGTCTATCCCATCCACCACATGCTGCAGCCGCAGACTCGCTCTTATTAAAGTGTGTGTTCACTGCGAAATGATTTAATGCCGTCTCTCTTGGTGACTTTTAAACTGATTATGAAGGAGCCGGAGGCAGACTCAATAAGGAGCTGGCTACGCTTTGTTTTTAGCAAAGATTTATACAGGCTTGGCCCTCCGTCGCTGCTGCTGGTCTGTTGGACGGCTGCCCTTCAGAGCGATTATGCAGTGAATTTTGATGCTACACTTACTTTTACTCAAATCTGATTACGATTTTGCTTGTTTGTCTTTGTGTTGGGTCTTTTGTTAGTCTCACTTATGGCAGCTACACTGTTAAAAAGAGGAAATCGAGAAAGATCCGAGGTTTTACAACAATTCAGTCTTAGGTTTTTCATATCCAAGTGAAATAGTTTTAGAGCTCTAGTTGGGAAATACTGAATTCATTCTTTTTGGGCCTATAAGTAGCCAAATTTAAGGAATCATCCATAGATCATGGTTGGTTGCAAAAATGGGAATTCAAAAATTAAATGAGTCTGAGAAGAAAACTAGATAGCTTTGTTCATTACAAGCACAAGAACTTAGGCAAGGCAAGGCAAATGTTATTTATATAGCATCTTATACACAAAGGTCTTTCAAAGTGCTTTACAGAACAGAGCAAGTTTATACATCAGCAGATAAGTTAAGATAGAGTAGAATTAAAAATAAAATAGATTTGAATTTAGCAACAATATGAAGGATTAAAAAAATAAATAAGGAATTGTCTCCATTATTGAGTCCCAAAAGTCAGATTTTCTTAAAACGGTGCAGTGAAAATACAGTATTTCAACCTGTTTCAGGAAGTTTTTGAAAATATTTGTCATTATCTGTCAGATACAGCACTAAAACAAAGAAAATGACACTTGTTTCTGGAAAATTATTTCATATTTGATGATCATGTGATCCACTTTCGATTCAGTCCTTCAAATTCACTCTGTAACCATCAAACACCTTGATGATGGCAAAATGCATTTTTAAAAGTTTGGCAGAGAAAAGCAAACAAAACTTGCCATCCTGTTTTATTTTTATTGCTTATATGAAGTTCAAAATGCTTAAATCTAGTTTTTTATTACTGGTGTTAAAGGTCAGAAAAGTTTTGTTGTGGCTCATCCCTGCAGCAGATTTTGTTTTTACTTCATATAAGAAATTTTTACTAGATAACAGACTATTTGACTTTTTTTTTTTTTTNTTTTTTTTTTTTTTGGCAGCGTTTTACAGTGTGTGACTGCCGCTTACATAAAAGTTACCTAAAATGAATCTGCCTTTCCTGCAGACTTAAAGGAAAGTGAAAAGTGCGCCAAGGTGTTGAAATGTGTCATCTCGAGCGTTTGACACTTTATTCATGGGTAAGAGTCAACATGAGGCGTTTGCTTCACGGTGTGGACAAAACCACACAATCGGGACAAAGTGACAGACTGGCCCGGTAAGCCCTTGGCACTGTCATCACGCTGCATTGTGGGTAACGCCGCATGACTCACTACAGGAGGCTGAAAATGAATTTTCCACCTCGGGCTCGTAGCTTTGGGCTGATTAACAAGGTAAATGTTATTCGATACTAATTAACATATATTGATACTGATTAATGAGCATTCAAAGGTGCCATAAATGTTTAATTCTTGTTAGTTGCAGCAAATGAATCTCTTCTGTTGTTTTTAACTTTAGATTAATTTACGTGCATACTAATAAAGAAATCGTAACTCGTACAAGCTGCAGCTTTGCTTCAGCTCTGAACTTCTCACCTGGATGCTTAAAAAATATTGAGATTTGCAGTAAAATTGTGTCTTATCTTTGATATTACAGCACACTGAGCACCTTTAATGCAGCTAATGACCCAACAATCAGCCATCTTTACCTTATTTCACACACATACGAGAGGAGCTCAACCCATGACTGCTGACTGCGGCTTGTCAATTGTGTATTATGTGCTTGCCAGAAATATTTTTAACCTTTTTTTATATACAGGGAAGCTTTGCTGAGCAGGCAGTCTCCTTTCAGCAAAGCCCTGCTTCTCTTTCATAAAGTTACACACAATCAAACCTGACTGCTGCCAAGTACAGACGCAGCCTCCTGCCGCTCGCCGCAGAGCCAAAGCCACAGCCAGAATATTAACAGCACCGAGGTCACGAGTCCAACAGCCGGGAACCGCTGAAATAATATCAATGATCGTGTGACAAGACAGAAATGGCAACATGCTGCGTGTCAGCAAAAGTTCTGAGAAGAAGATATAGTGAAGAAGAATGAGAGAATCTATTGCTTATTGTTTTATCAACCATTCTAAAATCAGTTTAAGTATATATAGCACAATATGATTTTGTCAACTTTTTTTTTTTTAACCACGATGCTACACTGGCACCTGGGAATTTTTTTTTTTTTTAATTTTGAATGTTGAATGTCCCCTTTAAGATTCAAAATAAACAGCAAAAATTATGCTTTTTTCAAATTTTCTCTTCATGTTTCTATATGTTAGGGAGGATGTGTTGAGAAGTATCAAAGCTGAGGTTGACGGCTACAGAAACACAACCTCAAGCTTCATTTTTGATTCTTCCTTTACTTCTGTAACATCTCCAACAACACGTAACACCTTTGAATTTACCTGCCTGCACACTGGTTAGCCACACCCACCGAGTATGAGGCTAGCAAGCTTTGGCCAGCATCTGTGTTTCATATCTTTGGGTGTTGCCAGCTCAGGTCTGATGCAGCTGGCCAATCAGAACAGAAGGAAGGAGCCTTAAAGAGACATTACCTTGCCTGTTTTCACTCAGTGTGAACAGTAGTGCTGCAGCAAGGGAGAGCCGAAGTGGATCAGTGTGGGTTTTTTTTTTGTTTGTTTGTTTTTTTTGTAGATTAAAACATAAAGATTTTAATATAGACCTCTAAATGAAAATAAGAACATGGAAATCTGTGTCATATGTTGGAATGATGAATGATGGATGCCATGATGAGATCCTAATTTTTACTCGGCCTTTAAGGTGTCTAACGTGTGTCTAGGTGTCTATAGGATGGCCAGATGAAAATGCCAGTGATGCTGGAGGTGGGGCGAATAAGTCTAATTGTCTGTTGTTTCTCCGCGCCAAGAAAATTATGATGGAAAAAATTATGTTGCTTAGTTTAAGTTAATTATAATCAATATTATATGGTGCAGTAAAAAGGCCACTGGCCAGCCCACTGATAGCTGCAGCCCACCAGGAAAAGTCCCGCCTCTCCCTATGACCAATCCAAACCTGATGGATACCAAACTTGGGGTTGAGAAAGCTTTGCCGTCTTTCCGAATCAGAATTCTGAGTTGAGGTTCTTTTTCTTTGGCTTTTCTTTGTCTGAAGTTGGAAATTTCAAGGTCTGAGATTTAAACAAACCAGCAGTAGCAGCCCTAGTTTCCCGGGCTGGTTGACTCTGGGGAGCGCCATGCTGCTTCAATACACACACTGACCACACACATATACGCACACAAATGCAACCTACACATTACCCTATGATCAGTGTTTATTGTCCGTACCAGGCACCAGCATAAATGCTGCCATTCTTGTGTTTGAGATCAAACACAGAGAAATGCTCCCACATGTGTGGATAGAAGGCTGACAATGACATAACGCACTGCAAGAACAGGAGTTCAGCTAAACCCAAAGAGATTAAGATGGTTGAAAGAGACTTTTTCCTCTTTTTTTCCCAAGAAAAGTCATTTTACTAAGCGTCATCTGCGCTGGATTGTTTGACTCTTATTGAGGTAACGGGTGTTTTTCATAAGTTTTAGCCTGTTTTTGGTTTGTTTGTTTTTAGCCAAAGCTGTATTGTTAATTTGTCAGCCGTTCTTTCTATTTTTCAGATTTGTTTCTGATGAAAATTCTACAATGAGAAAACCATGTGGCTTTGCCCATGTCAATAATCAGATAAATATGAGGAATTATTGTCCACGAGTCATTTTTGTACACCGTCTGTGAGAGATTATTAGGTTGTTTTCAAGAGAATTGTTCTTGGTTTGATAGAGTTGACTAGAAACTGTAAGAAAAATGGACTGGGTGGTTGATGGCTTTGCTCAAACCAAAAATCTAACCAATCTGATTAATTCTTGTCATTTCTGCCAATTATTGAGTCATAAAAGTCTTATTTTCTTAAAATAAATTTTAAAAATCAGGCAGTTTACTTCAACCTGTTTCTAGTATAAATCAATTTATTTAAGGATGTTTCTAGAAATGAATCGGAGGATCTGGAAAAAAGACAAAATATGGCAGATTGCTGCATTAGAATGTTGAAATTGACACTTCACTCTAGAAAATTCTTCCATGCTTGCCTGTCATGTGATCATTTCCTTTACAGACGTGGCAAACATGGCAAAAGTTTCATAAGAAAAACACTAGTTTTAACCTTTAATTTGAAATTTGAAGCTAAACATTAAATAATTCAAAGCTAGGCTTAAGGGCAGATAGAAATCTTAATTTCCATGTTAGCCAGCTACCAGATACTAGAACCTTTCAGTAATTATAGAATATTTAACTTGTCTCTCGTAGTAGGGACTTTTTTGCAGTGTGCTGTAACACACATACAAACACACAATCCACAGAGCCCAATATAGAGTCCACTTCTCTGGAATGCCACGCTGCCCCCCCTCTAAACACGAGACGTAGCCAGACTTCGCCGGTCCTGACTGCGATGAGTCACACAGGGAACGAGCAAACCAACATGATTGCCTAGTTACCCGTGCGGCCGCGGCAACTACACGTTTCAGGACAAAGTGACTCATGAACACCCAAGATTACCCCGACATTAAAACCCACAGCTCATGTAAATGTGTCTCCATTATTCCAGCAGAGTCTCTCATTCACTCTTTCAGTGGCGTGATTCATGCACTTTAAACACGTGACCAGAGGAACACGGCGCTCCGAATTTGGAAAGCGTGCACATTCATGCAGGGGGATTTCCCGCTCGAACTGGCAGCTGGGCGGTCATCATCGTGTACAAATACACATCGTGCTACTATAATTTCCTGTCATTTATTTCAATAAATATCAGCTTTGAGTTCAGCAAAATATAAATGTATGACATCATTGAGTTGAAATGCCTAAGATGGTTGCGGGGACAGATTCATGAGTGGTCATTCTGCAGAATGATGCAAGAAATATGTTTCATATTAGGAACCTGACAGGAAATCAGAGGTGGAAAGTAACAAAGTACAGTAAAAGTAGAACTTTTTCAGGTTTTGAAAGAAGGAAAATCCTCAAAACTGGAAAATTTCTAAATTTGAGGATTTTTTTTCACACTCTGAGTACTTTTACTTGAGTATATTTACTGCTCCTTGCTTACTTTTGTTTAAAGTAAAAAGTATTTCTGTTAAACTTTTCATGTCATGTTGCTTTTACTCTGAAAGTTCTGAATGCTTCTTCCACCACTGCAGGGAATTTTCTTTCAGGCATCTCATGCAGCATAAATTGATGACACAGAAATTATTTTTCCTGATCTGTAAAATAATCCCATAAATCAACCATCAGAATGACGGAGTGAGTTCAGAGATTTTTTTTTTTTTTTTTNGTTTTTTTTTTTTTTTTTACTGGAGGGCTTTACTCCAGGTTCAAACCTCCATGTCAGCAAGCAGCCACCCTGCTGAAGTCCCCTTAAGCAAGATTCAATAAGACTGTCTTATGGGGGCAATTTGCATAATTTGTGAGCCTCGGGTCCTTCAGCTGAGGCTGCGGAGAGTTTGTCCTGCTCACTTTAAAGTTGTGAAACAAGCTGAGGTGAAAATGAGCTCTGAGAGGAAAAGCTGTGCAAGCTAAAGAAGCAAAGCAGGAAAGACTTGCAGATCTGAAGTTTTCTGCAACTTTCTTTTAACAATAACCTCAGTTATGTAAAGATACTCTAATATTATATTATGGTCATCAGCACAGGGTAGTTTGGGTATAGACTTGGCAGGGAAACGTCCTCTACCAACGTCAAGGTGTTACTGATCCCAACAATATTTTTATTACTGTAAGTTTGTTTTATGTTACAAAATTGTCAGATATTAACTAATTAAAACCTACTGAACAATAATCACTGTTGCAGATTCTTCATTTTATCGCTGTTGACGTGATACAGGCAATATTTAACACATCTTATCTAGGGACCATCACAAAAGTGCAGTTCTTTAAAAAAAAAAAACGTAGGTGACTTAAGTATTTTTGCAGAAAAAAACTATACATTTAAATACTTTTACTTCTCATTTTACTATCAAAATGACCATTTTCCTTTTTATGTAAACCTAGTAGGCAGTTTTTTGTTTTGCTTATAAATTTATATAACTTCTGAGCTGTTCAACAAGATTCTCTCTCACTCTNTCTCTCTCTCTCTCTCTGTCTCTGTGTGTGTGTGTGTGTGTGTGGGGGTGTGTTTTTAGGAATATTGGTCATCTGACAAAAAAAATCTGCTGACCGTTGTTAAAACCAAGCCAGTGTTCTTGGTCATCAGAAATATTTTTCTTTGTTTCTGAGAACTCACATTTATAATCAGGTTGTCATGGCAATGGCTAAATATTACATTCTACATGAGCATCGGCAATAGGAGTACCTTAAACTTTACTTTACTTATTTGTTATGTTTTGCTTGTACAACCAGGATCCATGTGTATCCGAGCCTTGGAAATCCTCGAACCGCCAGTTGTCTGATCTAAGTGTTTGTGCAGATCAGGAATCTTTTACTTCTGAAATTCTGGCTGCCGGAAGTGAATCCTGTCCATCGGCTCCGGGGAGGCCGTTTTGTAGCTGACTCTGCATTCTGACATCCTGTGAGGATAAAAGAAAGCAAAAATGCTTTCATCCTCACTGGAATCATTATCTTATTATGTTGCTATTCCATTTAAACATGGGAAAAATTAGAAAATGCCAGTTTTGGTGGGAACATATGACAGTGTAGCATCGCTGGTGTGTTTTCATGGTTAGCGTGGTTAGCATGGTTAGCTTTTCCACAAGCCCTCTGCCCTGCTTTTCAGGCAGGATGTGGAATGCCGCTGATCGGGTAGAGGATTTCTCTCGGAGCTGGGGGGGGG
>VXCM01003614.1:73507-109057 GCA_014773175.1 Lucifuga dentata
TGGTGGTGGTGGTGGGGGGGTCCTTTGGGGTCACTCACGCCTATCATCACTGTCACAGCTGCTGGGGCCGGGCTGAGTGGGAGGCCGGACCAGACATAAAAATCTCCCATGATGTATGCTCTGAAAGCACGCTGGACTTAGACTTGGAACTGAATGAGTGAATGGAGGTGAATCCTGTTGAATATAACTGAGTGAAGCGCTATAATAGCTTCCAGCATGAATGAATGAATGAATGAATGAATGTCTGGATAACATCAGATGTCTCGTCGTGCCATAACTGAACTACTTTCAGGACAATGAGAAAAACATCTAAAATCCTTCCCTGAAGACATAATATTTTGGCTAAGCATTACAAGATGGCAAAAGGCAAGAAATAACAGATTCATTTCGGTTTTGACTAAACGAGGCTCTTTGCAGATACCAAGACCACAAAAAAGTAGAAAAGTGAAATGTGTTGAAACAAGCTAAAACTGGAAACTGCTTGTTTTCTTATCTTGGCTACAAGGACTCCTGAGTATCTTTCCATCCTCCGTGCAGATGCTGTTACGCTGCCATATCCTCAGTTGCACTCTCAAATATTTCCACTACCTGTTTTTTCTATCAATTCATCTGTGTCCTCTGCATTTCCCATTTGTGGGGATACGGCGTCTTCCTTCCTCTCGTGAACAACAGGATGCGTGTTAGTTGGACCGTACGTGCGAGGTCTCCTAACCTACAAATCACTTTTAGCTCTCTGGTCCGTTTCCAGTCTGATTTAGCAGCTGCTGTTAAATACATTTTTCACAGATCAGATGAGAAGGAGAATGTTGCTCTTTAAATTGATTTATTTTTTACTGGAAGAGTTGGTGTCCCGTTGATGATATGCATGTCAGATATATATTAATATGCTCATTGTACGTCTTCTGAGTGCTGACATAATCAAGATTGAAGAGACTGTAAAGTGTCATTTATATACATGTAAATTGCAGTTCTGGCACAGTAAGAAATTACAAATTAAAAGCATAAAGTATAAGAAACACTAAAGGTAAAAATTCATATGTGCAAGTGGCTCCGTCCAAAAGCACAACCTATTCTCCTCAGAAAATATATTTCTTTTAAAGGACTATACCATCCATTTTGCATGTTTGAGTCTAATATATTCGATTTTCATACATGTTACATTACTGAAAATCATTTCCCAAAGGATAAAACCGTATTTCAACTTTCCTGATATTTTGCAAAATCTCTTAATCTTTCAAAATCAAATATTCAAGCGATACACCCACCTTAAAAATCCATGTTTCTCCTGCTAATAGTTACGCAGCCTTATGAAGTCACGGTCCTTTAAATTTTTCCATAAACGCAGGTCTTCTTTTGGGACTATATTCCCTGGTGGAGGCATACATTCACTCCACGCTTTTTGTTGCGCTTAAACGCTAAAATTACAAAACTTTGAAAAAAACCTGAATACACGTGTTGTTCACAATGATGATGAGCAAGTTAATTTTAATAGCGTACCAGAATGAACTGAAACCAATGGTGATCTGGAAGGTAGGAAAAACATTTTTAATTCACTGTTCCAGTTTGGGAAATGATTGTCAGTAACATTTCGTGTATGAAAATTGAATATATTAGGCTCAAACATGCAAAATGGGTGGTATGGGTGGTCCTTTAAGGNCAGAATGAACTGAAACCAATGGTGATCTGGAAGGTAGGAAAAACATTTTTAATTCACTGTTCCAGTTTGGGAAATGATTGTCAGTAACATTTCGTGTATGAAAATTGAATATATTAGGCTCAAACATGCAAAATGGGTGGTATGGGTGGTCCTTTAAGGATATGATCATGAGTACANGTCAGTAACATTTCGTGTATGAAAATTGAATATATTAGGCTCAAACATGCAAAATGGGTGGTATGGGTGGTCCTTTAAGGATATGATCATGAGTACAGTATGCAGGGTTGATTGATAAATTCTGAGCACATAAAGATCTAACTCAGAGGTCTTGCAGTTATTTATTTATCAATCTCCGTCCAACTCAATACACTTCAACCAAAAACGCTGGAGGGATTTTATTCCGGCTTCTTCTGAGTTCTTTTTCATCTGTCCAAAAAAACCATAACATCATCATCTGAGGTAAAACAGGTTTCCATTTCAACCTTTTTTTAATGTTTGGGAAGAGGCAAAACTGTGAGGGGTGAAAGCAGGTGAGCAGGGTCGATGCTGAACAAGTTCAAAGGCAAACGGTGGATGGCTGCCAGCAAATACAGAATCTCTGCACACGTCCGTTAGTTCGTTCTTACACAACTCACACAGTCTTGAGTACATCTGGAATCGGACAGTAACTTTACATGCATGCTGTACTCTGATTATTTGTCTGTGCTCCAATTATGACAATAATGCAAGTAAGATGTATGCATGGATGGAACTCCGATTATAACTTTACATGCCCGAATAAATTGATTTAGAGTCCCATAACATAATATATAATGAAAAAATCTGTCTAATATAGTGTGAAAATATGCAGTAGCAGTAATCTATAATAGTAGTCATATAGTAATAAAATATATTATATTTCTGGACATGATTTTGGATTGTGTGTACATAGTATGTGTGTATGTTCAGACAAACCATGAATTTGTTTCTTTTTCCTCATAAAACCTCATGGTCTGTTATACGACTTGCTAACTGGGTTATGCTACAAAGATTTACTGGATGCTAAACCGAACAAAAATGTCTAAATTCTACTGCATAAACTAGTTTTATTGTTTTAACACCTAATTCCTTTAAGTGGCGGAGCTGCTGTACAGAACAAACCATTATGCAGAAATATTTTTTTGTTATATTCTCGGGATTAACGAAGCCTGTGCGCATCTCATTCATGTCACTCAGTCATAAACTCCCAAGGTGCAATTCAGTCATTTCAAACCTCAGTTCTCGTCTTTTTTTCTGCCTTGTCAGGTTGAGTTTCTGATGATTCGACTCATTAAGTCAAAGCGTTCTCTAAGTGCCGGGCCAATAACAGAGACGAGGAACCAAATTGAGCCTGTCTTTGGAAACCGTGGCCTGCATTGTGGAAACGATTGTCACTCAGCTTCATTATGGCGTGACATGCACTTAGCAGGTGTTATTACCACCATCCACTGCAAACACGATGAGTTTTATCATCATCCGCCAGGATCAAATGTAGAAAGTGATTGTTTTTGACGTTATCCATCCATTTAGGTAAAATAGAAAGAAATGGTATAACTGTACTAAACATTCTACTAAAATTATATGTATTTGTTTAGAGGAGGTAAATAAAGATCACTCCCTTAAATTCATCATTCATAGCTTCAAACGAACAACTCAAGTTCCCTGTCATTCTCCGATAATAATTGTTGATAAGTTGGCATTTTCATTTTGTACCGTAAATCATATTCCTGAGGTGTAAACGCATCAACCGATATCACACATACATATATCTCACTTTGGAACGAAGCTGTTCTCTTATTCCACTGAGAGGACGGCGTTCAATTTATCTCTCCCAGTACAATTCAGCAGAGGTGATAAATCTCTAGAGCTAAAGCAAAGCAAAAGAACTGACCTCAGTGCTCACTGATGATAACAGCTACGAACCTAAACTGAAATCAATACCTTATCCTTTACATTTTTACATCTTACATCTATAATCGAGGATGGCTGACAGTGAGAAGGTCCTTCAACAGAAAAACGCTGGCGTTGATGGTCACATTGGCTGTTTGCAGGGATCAAACTTGTGATCTTCTGACTATCAGCAGGCCTCTAATCAATGCTGATCAGTTTGCTGATCAGTCGTGCTCTCTATGCAGAGGTGTGTAGACTAACCAGAAACTGTACTCAAGTAAAAGTATTGTTACTTTATGATAATAGTGACTCAGGTATAAGAGTATTCACCAAAATAATTAATTGAGCTATAAAGTGCTCTTTTGAGGAAAAAAAATGCAAAGTAGCCATATGTAGCTTCTAATACAATCCAAATCATATCATATAAAGAAACAGTAGACAGTAATAAATCAAATATTTACCACATAACAAATCATGACAATTCTGGCCTGGTCCCAAGACAGTTAGCTAGGTTAGCTTCATGAATTTACTCAGAGTAGAACAGGAAAACTTGAGTTAGTATTAGCAGCAGCTAGTTAAGACACTTAGCTAGGTTAGCTTCATCACTTAGCTAGGTTAGCTTCATGAATTTACTCAGAATAGAACAGGAAAACTTGAGTTAGCATTAGCAGCAGCAGCTAGTTAAGACAGTTAGCTAGGCTAACTTCATTAATTTACTCACAATAGAACAGGAAAACTTGAGTTAGCATTAGCAGCAGCAGCTAGTTAAGACAGTTAGGTAGGTTAGCTTCATGAATTTACTCAGAAAGAACAGGAAAACTTGCATTAGCAGCAGCAGCTAGTTAAGTAGCTAATGTTGCAGCTTACCACCACGTTTCCTCAAGTTCCATGTTGATTCTNAGCAGCTAGTTAAGTAGCTAATGTTGCAGCTTACCACCACGTTTCCTCAAGTTCCATGTTGATTCTCAGAAACTGAAATGTCACATTTTTAGTGAGACAAAGACGCAACGCGTTATGTAGCTGTTGGTTTTGGTAGACTGAAAAGAAAACAGCGTTTGAAAGTGTGGCCAGGGATGTGCCTCTTCTAAACCTCCTGCTGTTGATTCTGCCATGACTGTTCTGCTCTGGGTGAAACCATGGAAATGGAGGGTGGAGGCGTGGCTACTTCGGAGCCGAAGCAGACAGTGTAGTCTGAGTGTAGTCTGTCAAGGAGAGAAAAACTGAATTCAAACAGGTGAAATCAAAAGTAACTCAGAGTGCAACTAAATATAACAGAGTATAAGTATATTTTTATCTTCATAAATATACTCAAGTATGAGTTAAAAGTATCCTGCAATAAAACTACTCAGTAAAGTACAAGTTTGTAAAAAAAGTTACTTAACTAAATGTCACAGAGTAAGTGGAACGTGTTACTACATCTCCGCCTCTAAGGAGAGACGTAATAGAAATGTTTTCCTCCGTGGTCCGTCCAAGAGACAAGCAGTAGATTGACACACTTCATGGTTTGTTGGTCAAGGTAAAGTGAAGGCATCTGTTTCCCCGAGCAGCCGGTCATGAGATGAAGATGACTCGCAGTCAGCCGTGAATCCACTCTGTCCACCATCCACTCACCTCAGTAGATGGTTCTGTCGAAGGTATATGTTTTTTTAAACCATAAATACATGTGTGATTGCATACACCTGTACTACAGCAGCACAGCATGACGAATCCTACAGCAGCCATGACGATTATCTTCATGGGGATCCTGTGGAATACGAGCAGAGAAAATAGAAGTTAAACATACTCCGAGTGATGAGAAAAGTAGAAACACCTGCACAATTTAGATTGCTGTGTAGTTGTTTGCGCACTTACTCAGATCTCTCCTCTAATTTGCTCAATGTTGCAAACAAAAATGACAATCGAAGACAAAAGAAACAGCGGCAACAACAGATATGGTTTATGACACGATAAACTGATCTTGTTCAATCAGCTTCTCTTCAAAACTTTTAGACTTTTTTCTTGTCGTCACTGCTGAAGTCATCTTGCAAAAGTTGACATTGCTCCACAGTTCTTGAAGGTGATGCATTTAAACTTGTAGATTTCTTTTTTATTTTTGTCGATGTATTTCTTGAGGATGTGTAGAGGTCTTCCTGGATCCACTCGGTTACTTGGAAGAGAGACGCAACACTCAAATTATATTTGGATCCTCGGGTGGCGTCCAAATTATATTCAGTATAATCGGGTCAAGTATTGTCTCGGGTCCCATGAGGACCTCTAAGGAGTTATATAGCCAATATAGGATCATACAATGCTGTTTGAACACATTCCTGAAATTTGATTTTCAGGCAAAGCAGTGTATAGTATATACCATACTGACACTTAAAGAGCAGTTCACAAATTCACTAAATCAATGTTAAATATCAACTTTAATAGTAACCCATGTTTATATTTATTAAATGCTATGCCTGATCTTTCCTTAGACAAACGAAAGTGGAGAATACTTGTTTTGATTAAGTACTTTGCAAAGAAATGTGTTTTGTTATTTTGGAAAGAAAAAATCCCCCAACATTTAAGTTATTTCTTGAGTAGTTGTCACCATTCTTACCGCTGGAAAAGTTAACTTCAGAGAGGAAGAATTGCGGTGATTATTTTCAGGGCTTTTGGTCTCCTTTCCTTTGTTTATCTTGAAAACATTAATAAGGGTGATGTGTAAAGCTAACTTTTTCCTTTTTTCAGTTTCTACTAAATTTCTGTTGTCAACATGAATGCATCTACATTTACTCAATGCTCGGTATTGTGAGATTTTGATAATCTATCAAGATCAAATGCTGATCTTTATTTATTAATGAATTAATTTACTGTTTTTCTCTTCCTTTCTTTATATGTTTATTGTTCTTTTCTTATCCTTATTTAATTATTTGAGTATTTGTGTTTGCGTTCTATATTGGGTCTTTTGGGGTGCAGGGGGTAGTTGTAAGTTGCATATGTATTGCATATTATGTATTACTTGAATAAAAATTGTGGGGAAAAAAAGAGTAGTTTAAAAGTAATGCTGTTGCAACAAGCTATGAAATTAGTAATCAGTAATAGATTTTTTTTTTTTTTTTTTTTGTATCTGTAAACATAGAGGTTACCAGATGACATCACTCAGCATATCAATACATTTGCTACACCAATCCCATTTTTTCTCCAGCCTGGAGCAGATGACGGGTGTTTTACTTACAGCATCAAACAAACAAGTAATGCAAATCAGCATCCATTCTTCCAATTTGTCATCAAACACTGTGGGAATCCGCACATTAGCATGTTTTACTGTCGATCTGAAAAAGCAGCTTGGAATTGTAACTCGTCGCTTTTTAGAAATTATGTCACTGGCAACAAATTCACCAGGCTGGTAAGAGTGCAAGTTATGTCACTTTAAAAGCCTTCGATGCATACCATGCCATACATAATACAGAGAGAGAGAGAGAGAGAGAGAGAGAGAGNGGGGGGACTTTTAAAGCTTCTCCTTAACAGGCACTCACAAACTCTCTATCTGGCTCTCATTTCCTCTCTCGCTCTGTTGGATAGCTACTTTAGTGCTCCCTTAGGACCCCTCGAACCCAGAATGCAATGTTCCAGCAAACGGTTAACATGCAGCAGTCAGGCCATGTATCTCTGCATGGCCTCCATCTCCCAGATGAACAGATGAGGTCCATGAAGCAGAGTCATGACTCATCTAATGTACGGTTGATAGATGTGGGAAATGCAACGGAATTGACCTTTCTTTAGGTTCACGGCTCTCAGGTGGAATTCTGGGTAAATCCTGTAGATTCTGTCCAGACTTTCCTTCCCATATGGCTGGCATTGTGTCTCAGCAGTTGGATTGGAGGAATTTTTCATCAAAGTTCTGATAATTCAGTTAAAAATTATGCATGTTGGGTGCATTGACTTACAAAACCTCTTCCTTTAATGATAGAAAATGTATTTTTTTGCATAAACATTAAGATTCTTGTTGTTTTCTACAGTATATCTCTGTAAGAAATCTTCCCTTCTCTCTTTGTCTGTCTGGTTTATGAGAGTGTAAAAATGCCAACCTTGTTCAACCTTTATTGATTTGTGTTATGGAAACGTTTGTGTTAATTTGCTTTACCTTCAGTCTGTGTGAATTACACTTCTACATGTTGTCATGGTTTCACATCCAACTTGGAGATGAATGTCATCCTATCTGTGTGTTTCCCATCTTTCCTTTTCCTGTTTTTCACCATGTAACAAAGCCAAAATCCCTTCAAAATGAATACAGATAATCAGTATTGTTCTTTCTTATTGGTTCAGTTATTATACCGAGACTTTTACTTTCAGCCAATCATAAAAATGCAAAATCTCTTCTGTCAGGAATTTTTTTTTTTTTTTTTTTTTTTTTTTTTTGGAAAGTCAAAATTGTGATTTACAAAGTCAGAATTATGACATGTAATTTGAAATTTAGACTTTGAATTTAGACTCCTAGAGTTTTTGGACTGTTTCAGATGAAAATGAGAGAATCGTGATTAAATCTTTGTCAATCCAAAATATTGGTCCTAGATTGCGGTACGAGACACATCCATCGACTGATGTACTGTCAGCCCTGCTACAAAATTTTGACAGTGTCAGAAATTTCGGCCCAAATTCTCACAATTTAATTGCCGCTTCGAATGGCGTCTGTAACGTGGCAGAGACGGATGACAAGTTGACGCGTTTCTGCCTGCCTGCATCATTTCCTCAGGCATTCATTGCACAATCTGACGTGCGTCAAACTGGATAACATACAGCCTGGCACAGATTATGACTAAGATTTTATCATTGTGACATACCAGAATGTAGAAGATTGTTGTTCTTACACAATTTACAGCAGAGATTAGGTGCCTCCTAATTTTTATTTATGTATCTCATAATTAGGTATTTTATAGTTTTGAGACACAAAGCAATAATTTTGACTTTGCACCAAGAAACTTTTTTTTTTTTTTTTTTAANTTTTTTTTTTTTTTTTTTAATCATTCCTAACTTTTCACCGACCTTTTTGACTTTTCCTGGCTTAATGTGATTTCACTGAACTCAGGTAACACAGTGTAACTACCTTCTGCTGCTGCACATTGAACCGTTCCACAATTACAGGTGGAAATTTTAAACTTTGCTTAAAAAAAAGAAAGAAAGCACCTCATTATTTCTCATTGATTTTCCTCATCGGGTCTTAAAGTTCCTGTCACATGTCTGCATCTAACTGTGGGCAGCTGTTAGATCGAAATCTATTCCCTTACATGACCAAGATCTTATGATTCTGATTCATCTACAGAGCGCCAAACCACAAGATCAGTAAGGCGTGATATAGTGAAGCGATTAGATGAATCTGCTTGATTTAATACAGGCTGTTGTATATTGTCTCTGAGCTATCCTTTTACATATTGCACTTTTCCTCACTCTGAATATCTTTGCATTTTAAAAAGATTCAAGTGACAGGCAGTTGGGGAGCCGCACGCTGAATATGTTAGCAAAATCAACTCTTTCATGCATCCACATGGTAATCCCACCCATCATATACATTAGCGAGATGATCCATCAAAAATGTACAAACAAAAACATGCAGAAATAAATCAGTCTTTTTTTTTTTTTTTTNTTTTTTTTTTTTTTTATTATTATCTGACTTTCATTTTCTCCCCAATTACAATAACAACTTTTTATCCTAATTGGACCATGGTTTCTAATCAGGCACCAGACACTGTTTGCAAATGAAGCACTGGCTATTATCTGTTGTGCATGGAATTTTAGGACAGCTAATTAAAAGTGAGTGACTATTTTTTGGCATCGTTTCTACATGCAGGACTTTTTTTTTTTTTTTTTTTNTTTTTTGGATAAACAGCATCAGTTTATTTTCTCCACCTGACACTTTGTAGGGTTTCACTTTATCAAAACACTGTAGCGCTGATGGTGACGTCCTGAGCTGTGTTCCTGTTTTTTAGGTGCTTTTTTGTGGCGTTTGTGGTATAAATGTTTCAGTTTCAAGGTGATAAGATCGTTCCATAAATAAAAGCTGACTGTGACAGAGGAAAACTGTTTATCTGCAAAGCAAATATGGCGTTGCTTATACTCGTATTTTGTTGCTATGGATTCATTCAGCCACAGACAAACATCCTGCATGATGTCACCAGCATCAGGCAATAAATCATAGCAATTGTGTATATACAGTCAAATTACTCATTTTATTATTATTTTTAGCTGAAAAACCAAGAACAGAGAAGAAGTGTATCCAGGGATTTTTTTTTTTTGGTTTTGGTTTTAGAGACTTTATATAGAGAGATTACAAGTTTCACTTTGCAAAAATAGCCTGCTAAAGATACTATTTTGCTGCGTTAACATGTTCTAATACAGAAACTTACTGGAGTTTCACATCTCAAACTGACATGATGGAACAAAAGGCTCAAACGGTAAAGAAATAGAAGTTTTTAGAGTTAGTCAATTTACCCCTGAAGTGAATAGACTTCAAATTTATCGACTGTTAGATCATTATCTGTTAAAACCTCACAGTAGCACAGTCCAACACGTGATAATTATTATCTGGCATTAAGAGGACTGACCTTTCTAGGAATAAAAAAGTTAGATTCTATTGTCAAATGAACTGTAAGCTCATACATTTTAAAATGAAATACCATTAACTCAGGGTTCATATCTGATTAAGTCAGGTTTATTTTTGGAACATTTTCAGGTGAGAAGCCGCATATTCATCCACTGCACTGATTTTTATCTGGATGATCTCCATCGCCCACCACTTTCACTTCCTATGGAAACGGACAGAATTGCTGATAAAAAATATTCTACAGTCTGTCAGACTTAATCTCTTATCTCTAATGACTATTTACCATTAAGCTCTACTGCAAATTCTTATTCTCTTGTTTTGGAGATGGTAGCCTACTGTGGCTCATAGTTTACACTCAATTTAACATGGAGCCTATTATCAAGCTAATGTATGCAATTCTATATTACATGCTAATAGTTTGCAGCAGTGGTTCGCAAAGTGTGGTAAGTGAATTTCTTTAAAGAAAATGTTGAAATCAATGGAAATGGGGATATTGTGGCAAATTATTAACAAATAAAGTGTGTCTCATTATTATTANTGAAATCAATGGAAATGGGGATATTGTGGCAAATTATTAACAAATAAAGTGTGTCTCATTATTATTATTGTTGTTGAAAATAGCACAACTTGTCCCATGTGCACACTATGTACTTCCATTCCATGAGTGTGTCATAACTTTTCATGCTTGTACACCAAGCGACTCATGCATGCATGAGGTTTTTCTGTGATTTCTCTTAGAGCTGGTGGTGTTTTGGTACACAGAGGCCATATTGGATTCACAAAGCCTGGGAACCGTTGACACACAGCATACACCATGTTCTAATCTTCATTTAATACAGTTTTTCCACTTAGTACAAATGGAGTTGTACATTCATTTATTGTGTATTAACATGATAAACTAGACATAAATAAATAATAATAAAACATTTTATTTAAAAGCTGCCTCACAACAAATAAAAGCAACAACAAAGAATTTAGTCACATTAAAATAAAATAATCAACTAAAGTTTAAACTAAATATTATATTTAAAGGACCATACCACCCATTTTGCATGTTTGAGCCTAATATATTCAATTTTCATACATGTTATGTTACTGACAATCATTTCCAAAAGGATAAAACCATATTTCAGACTTCCTGATATTTTGCAAAATCTCTTAATCTTTCAAAATCAAATATTCAAGTGATACACCCACCTTAAAAATCCATGTTTCTCCTGCTAATAGTTACACAGCCTTATGAAGTCACGGTCCTTTAAATTTTTCCATAAACGCAGGTCTTCTTTTGGGACTATATTCCCCGGTGGAGGCATACATTCACTCCACGCTTTTTATTGAGCTTAAACACTAAAATTACATAACTTCTAAAAAAACCTGAATACACGTCTTGTTGGTGATGATGGATTACCTATCCCAAGAACGTTTACAGTATCAACAAGTTGATTTTAATAGCAGAATGAACTGAAACCAATGGAGGTCTGGAAGGTAGGAAAAACATTTTTAATTCACCGTTCCAGTAGTATGCTTTGGGAAATGATTGTCAGTAACGTTACGAGTATGAAAATTGAATATATTAGGCTCAAACATGCAAAATGTTTGACATGATATTATATATACACACATATACATACATACATACATATATATATATTTTATATTATATCTCATATATATATTATATTCTAACTAATTCTGTGTCATGATATTATACGACATTGTATTACACAAATACAATGCAAATAAAGTGGGATCGGTAATAATTAAAACAGCAAACACTATAAACACATTAAAAACACTGAAAGTCAAACTGCAATAATTGCGACCCAGAAAAGGATGATAATGATATCAGAAAAGGGAGCTAATGAACAGCAATATTAAACAGGTGAGACTTAACGCCTCTTAAAAGTATTTATGGAGCTGCTCTCCCTGATGGATCTGGGCAGAGAGTTCTATAGCCGAGGAGCTGAAAGATATGCCTCCCATGCAGCTGGCCTGATCCTGGTAGGTAGAGGAGCCATTTCTGCCAGCTAGTAGATGACCAAATGTGAGAATTCCAGTTTCAGTCATAAAAATGTTGAAACGAGATAGTCCAGGTACTCAAACAGCTCCAGTAGGAGGCAACACACAGAAAAATGCCGGAGCAGACGACAGTTAAAAGACGTTAATGCCAGCAGTTCCAAGCAGCTCGAGTCAGTACAGCCAGCAGCTCAGCAGGAAAAAGAAAAACAGCAGAGTCCCTCCAGCGAAGAACACTCACAGTGCAAAGAGTTCATCAAATAATTACCATTCCCAACTGGAACATTCCCAACTGGAATATAGCAAAAAATTGCACAGGAAAATCAAAATCAAATGAACAAACAGAACAAATGTATTAGGAGGAACAGCAACCAACGTATGCCAGCATTCCCGTCCTAACGTACAAATTATGTTCTCACTATGTCTAGTAACCTTTGGTGCATTACTCTTAAAGGACTATATCAGTGATTTTGCATGTTTCGGCCCAATAAATACTGCTTGCATACACTTACATTGCTACCAACAATTTTCCAAACCATGAAACCGTGTTTTAGTTTTTGAGTAATTTTCCCAAATTGAGTAATCTTTCAAAATCAAATGCAGAAGTGATATGCTCACCTTAAAATTCAATATTTTGCCTGCTATTACCTACTAGGCTTGGCCGGTTCACCGAATCATCGATTCAGAGATTCCATTCTTAGTCCATGAATCAATGATCCGGTTCCTTCCTGTCTGTGGTATAAATGAATAAGATTCAATATATTTATACACTTTTTCCTTTCACAAGATCCCAAATTTTGGATTAATCAGCACATTCTAACTCCAACCATAAAACTAATGTCTGTTTGGCTTGGTTCGGACATGAACCGGTTTTTCTCATAGGACAATAGGACTGATCTGATTTGTAAATGAATTGAACTTTCCACGTCTAACACCTACACATGATTNAGGACAATAGGACTGATCTGATTTGTAAATGAATTGAACTTTCCACGTCTAACACCTACACATGATTACGTCTAACACCTACACATGATGACGTCATTTTAATTTCTCAGGAAAAATCAGTCTTGTGTTGGGACTATATTCCCTGGCGGAGATATACTTTATCTTCTGTGTAGCTCTGGTGTTGGGTGGGTTAAATTAAACAATGTAGACAAAAAAAATGTAATAGACATTTTTCTCACTGTGATTACTTATCTGAAACATGTTTCAAGTCTCTACAGTTGATTTTTATATCGTACTGGAATAATTTGAAACCAGTGGCAGTCTGGAATGCAGGAAAAACAATTCTAATATTCACCGCTGCAGTAGCATATTTTCAAACCTGTTGGCAGTAATATAACATGTATACATGTTGTATTTATTGGGCTTAAACTTGCAAAATCACAGGTCAGGTCCTTTAAATCAAATGTTGAAGTGCAGTTTTTCATCTGTTTATCAGCCCTGAATGAGGTCAGCAATATCTTTGAACTTAATAACCTGCCCTGAATCACAGAAGCATGACTCTTTCCTTCTATTATGCATGATTTCTGTCAGTGCAGAGACTGGTCCATGTGCTCCCTGTCCCCCAAACACACATCCACTCATGACAAAATGTGATGCTGCTGAATGTGCCCACAGCTGAGATCTCCACAAAAGAGACTTCGTTGTGGAGGCGCTCGACTGGACTGATGGGTCAAACAATGGCGCTCTGTTCCAAATATGTTGTTTGTCACATAGCCTGCCTTTAACTCATCAATGCTGCCGTTGTTCCACTTGACTTCAACTTTCTCCCACATCTTATGCAACTGGATATGTAAGTTTTACTCACATATACTGTATGTGAAGCATGACTGAATATAGCTGAGTGTTAGTCATAGTGTTTCACTTCAGGAATAAGATGAAATAAGATCTTCACTCAGCTGGTGACAGCACAAACGTATGACTAACTTCTAACAATCGCACATGCACATCTCTTCCTGAAGGTTAGTCAGCTAACCTTCCAACTTTACAAAATAAAACCCCAACACTTTTATATTTTTATGTGATCACCAGCATTTGTTTGTCTATTTGTTAGGAGGATATTCAAAAAGTTATGGACAGATTTGGGTGAAATCTGAGGGACAGATAGATGTCAAGAGAAAGAAGTGATTCAATTTGGAGGTGAAATTACACCGATCGACCTGATGGTGGCGCTGTAATAACCACTCTTACATTTTGGTCTATAAATTTTTTTTCATTCCTCCTACAATTTTGGCTCAATTGTCGCAAAGTTGTGCATGTAGAATGTCTGGACCGATCTGGAAAAAAAGTTATTTGTTTTTTTTTTTTTTTAAAGATATTTACCATTTTCCTGCAACTGCAATGCAATTTTTTCCCCAAAAAACATGACATTTTGCTAATTAAGTGTCATGTTACTATATAATACATGAAACAGAGCAGAGGACATAAATATCAGCACTTACGCCTGTTATGTTTGATTAAGGTTCGCTCTCCTTTGATGTGTCAATGAGTCAGGGAGTGTTGATCATTATGGCGGAATGAGATCTATATGCAAAGCATGAGGAAGAGGAAATGCATTTCTGGAAGAGTGCCTGTGTGTATTTACAAGTTATCATTCCAGAGCAGTGAATTATATATGGGGGGTCTTATATTAGAAAGTCTCACCACACTCAGTAAGTGGTCTGGACTATTTTTACTTCTTGGCTTCTTTCTGCTTTTAGAGGAAACTAGTAAAGCAGCAATGTGGTTTCATGATCATGTTCTCGAATAGTAAACATGCTTTTCTGCAAGTCAGGGCCACAGGTGAATGAGATTAAAACACACACACACACACACCAGTGATGGAAGAAGTACTCAGTTACTAATACAGTGAATGCTGCATTACAAGTAAACATCTTGCATTCAAACGTACAAGGTATTATTAAAATTTACTGCGCCTGTAAGATGTTTCTTTTTTTTTTTTAATCTAACAGTGGAAATNGGTATTATTAAAATTTACTGCGCCTGTAAGATGTTTCTTTTTTTTTTTTAATCTAACAGTGGAAATATGTCCAATTGCAGTATTTTTCTCTGAAGACTACAAAGTAGTACAAAAATGGGATTACTCAAGTAAACTATCTCAAAACGTATGCATAAACATACACACACACACACGCGTATCAGCAGCAGCAGGAGCAAATCTGTCCATTATAATATCCACCAAGCTGCAGCCGGTACAATAAGCTACACAGCATCTTGTGAATAATCATCTTTATGGTGTCTCTATTATGTCTTAATAGCTTTGTAAAGTGTCTCCACTGTCACAGCAAGACTCATAATAATCCTTCTGTATCTCTGGACGGCCATCAAAGAGGAAGCCTATCAGATCTGTTTCACAGGCCGCAGGAACTGATCAGATCTTTGACGATTCCCCTGAGATGCCTGCTGTGGAATATTACGGCTGTGATTTGCTTTTCACTGAGAGAAAAATACTGGCTGTTTCAGCTTCCTGTTGCAGATTTCCTGGGACTGAAGAACAAAAAAATAAATAAAAATTTAAACAAATAAAATAAAGTGACAGTATGATAGTATGAGTTGAAATAAAAACAAGAGGGACCGAATGCAGCGTGTTTTTGTGGAGAGTGAAGCCGGTAGTAAGCGGCGGTCGTGCGGCTGCTGCTGTGGCGGAGCTGCGTTCGACGTTTAAAAGCTCACTTCCTCGTTGTGGGACGAGACCAGCCCGACTTATATAGCGTTCTAAAAATAGCTCAGCTCTGCTCCAATCAGCGCACGAGCCGCTTCGGACGGTTCGCCAATCAGCAAAGACAGGATGAGTCAACTCTGTCATCTCATTGGACAAATGTGGTCTGGTAGGCGGGCGTAACGCTGCGCGGCGCTCATTGGTGGATGCGCCGTAACGTATTGTAATCACATGGGGGTGGGCTTGTCTCTAATTTTGAATCGGGGGGAAGTTTACAGTGAGCTGACGGACTTTTGGAGAGTTCAGTGTTGTGCGCTCTCGGTGCGTCAGACGCGCAAAATCTCCACTCGAAGCGCACAAGCTCCAGACTCCCGTACATGCAAATACAGACAGAAGTCCAGCTCATCTCCCAGCACTCCCAGCTTCTCTCCTCGCAAGCCTGAATTCGCTTCTACTTGTGGCTACATCTTAGGAGTGAAATGGATGTCATCCCTATGTGTAGCATCTTCCAGGAGCTCCAAATTGTGCACGACACCGGATACTTTTCAGCTTTACCGTCTCTGGAAGAGTACTGGCAGCAGGTAAACGATTTTATTCCTTCGATATAAATATACAGCTTGACATTTCGCGCCGCGTTGGAGCCTGACTGTTGTGTAAAAGTGCAGAAAATAATGTGCGTATTTTCCGGAAAATTGCTTTCACGTGACAGCTGCGTGCGGACGCGCAAATGCCAAAGTTGTTTACGTGCTCTGTTTTATTCGGTGCAACAGTTAATAATAATTTGACTTTTAAAAGTCGCTTTATACGCACAGATAAGAGAATAGTAGCGCGTACTGCGTGTATGGGGAAGTGATGCAAGTTCCCTCACAAAAAAATAAATAAAAAATGTATGATATTCCAATAATATTCTTATTTATCTGCCATACGGGCGACTTTTAGGTACATTGCAGCACTTTATGACATTATTTTGATGTGCAATTTTTGTGATATTCTTAGAATATTTCTTCAATGCATTGTAGTTTTGTTGTGATTTTTTTTAAATGTGTATTTCTGAAATGCGTCAGCTGTTTTTTGGTTACATAAAGACGTGGATACAGATCGTATGGCTGCTGTTTGCAGGTTTAGAAGCTGGTGATGAAATAAAAAAAAACACGCTGCGCTGCAGATTTAGCGACTGAATGGCGAGCCGTGCGTCTCTCTCTCTCTCTCTCTCTCTCTCTCTCACACACACACACACACATACACATGCAGATGAGAGTGTGACAGACTGACAGAGAAAAGAAAAAAAAGGAAAAGAGAAAGAGAGAATGAATCCTATTCCACTTTGGCTCGGCAGGCGGCTACTGGATGACAGGACGGCGGAGTTTGAGGCTGAAATGGGCTGAAAGTTGCTTCTTGTTCGGTCTGGGAAATGAGATGAATTGGCAGCACGCTTCTGCGTTCTATCTCTTCGGGCTCTGGGCCAAGTCGCCCTCCGAGGCATTTAAACCTCGCCAGGGATTTATCCAACACTGCTGACTAGAAGCATTTGTCTTGGATGCATTTTCTCTAAATAAAATATACTGTAATGTCTCTGCAAAACCCATATTCTGGGCTGAGATGAGTTGTCTGCATCTTGGGTGAAAGTGCATGATGCTCTATTGAGTTTATTGTGAAATTACTGTATATTTTCTCAAAAAATATTAGAATATTACTTTTTGGGTTGCATTCGCCTTGTTGTTTATATGTAACAGGTTACTAAAATATTAGTATAATGGTCTCCACACAACAAAACATCCCCAGTGATGTAGTTGTGTTAGACATAATCTACCCAAATTCATTATAATAAGAGAAATGTTTGTATTAATGGCTGTAAATTTCATTCGTCTTCATCAGGGAAGTGCACGGGGCCTGATATCTGGCCTGTAGCAGGGTTGAGGAAGTGCTCTCACTTCCTTTTTAAAAGAAAATAAGGCCACAATCCACAGCGGCTTGTGCAGTATTCATGCCAGGCTTTTTATGGACCCCCGTGAACCAGACCTCCCTCCTCTCAGTCCCCGGTGTGCTATGTTATTTCTAGCAATGCCTCCAAATGCATTATTAAATCCACATTATGTTGAATAATTGATAGATTTAAAAGATCTACAAGCACTTCCCTAACCCACTGGGGGGCTCTGTAGCATATGTAAATTTCATGACGCCCCCCCCCCCCCCCCNCCCCCCCCCCCCACCCAATCTCTGTAACACGCACGCACTTGCTTGCACATGCACAAAGAGGCACACACACGCATGCATGCATGATTGCAGGAAAGAATACCTTGTTCCTGTGTCCTCTCAAAAGGAAATGTGGCGCTTGTAATCTTCTCTCGTATGGCCTCACAGGGCACCCTTGCGACGTACTTGACTATCCTCTGCGTAGGATATGTATGTTGTATGGTGCTGCAGGGAAGGAGAGGAAGCAGGGCCTGTGGTGTTACGGTGTCACAGCATTCCCCCCCCCCCCCCNCCCTGCTGTCGCTGCTAAGAATAAACACAGCGTACCACAAGCAAAAGAGTTTGTGTTTCCCATGAAAACAACCCACTTTCTTTCGGCGTGTTAGGGACTTTCCAGGCGCAGGCAAAACGTTGGGTTTGCAGGCCTCAGGCTCAGAACTCACTCTTATCTCGTCCTCTCTCTCCACACAGACGTGCCTTGAGCTGGAGAGGTACCTCCAGAGCGAGCCGTACGTCTCGGCCACAGACATCAAGTTTGAAAGCCAGGAGGACCTGTGGAGCAAGTTGATGCTCGCCTGCGGGGACAAGTCAAACGAGCCGGACCCAAAAATCCCCCACATCAAGGAAGAGGAAGACAATCAGGACAGCCAGCACCTCGATGCCGGCGGCTTCCATTCTGACGCCAGCAGCGAGGCCTCAGACAGCTCCGAGGAGCTCTCCCCAACCCTCGACTTCTCCAACTCTTTGAGTGACATTATGGATGACGGAGGAGAAGACCTGGGCTCCGCCATTATCACCACCCCGCCGTCGTCACCCGAGCTGGGCAAGGAGGGCTCTGTGGCCCAAGTGTGGAGTGGGTTACAGACTGTGCTGCACTCGCCTGGGAAAATAAGGACTGGGGGTGTGGAGAGGACCCTAGACAGGTCAGGGCTGACCAGTGGGGAGACTTCGCCCGACGGGAGGAGGCGGGTGCACAGGTGTCAATTCAACGGATGCAGGAAGGTGTACACCAAGAGCTCTCACCTCAAAGCACACCAGCGCACGCACACAGGTAAAGAACACAGTAGCTGTACGTTTGTGTTGCCAAAATGCTAAGGTCCTGTCAGGAGAAGGACGGGATTCTGCCCCGACAGGTTACGACATCAGGGTTTAGAAAGCAGCTTTTGTTTGCAAGTGAAAGCGTAATTATCTCAGGTGACGAGCACGAGCTTCTTAATTTCGAGCGTTTGTGCTCAAGAAATGAACTCAAGTGTTGATTTTGTTTTTTTGCTGAAAAACTCCCACATGCTTTGAATATTTTGTCGAGAGGAATGTCCTCAACTGTGACCTAGTTCACACAGCGGAACGTGACTTCATGCAGGGGGAAGGGGGAGAGAGAGAAAGAGAGAGAGTGAGAGTGGGAGGGGGAGGGACATTCTTCTGTGGCCGAGCCAGACCCAGAGGATGCGGATCCTGCAGACGAATCAACAGTTCTCAGGTTTCACCATGGGAAAACAGAACTCGCTCTGTCGCATTCGCAGCAAAACGATGGGAAATGGCATTTACAGTCGGTACGCGAGAGCTTCAGACGCCAGCCGTTTCCCTGCTGAACTTTGACCTCTGCCAGGCTGTTTACAGCTGTGCCGCCCCATTAGCAGAGGAAGTCACATTCCTAGCATCCTTCACTGACCACGTTAGCCACATGGTTAATGGCCTTCAGGACCATTAGGAGCAGCCTCTATTTTTTTCCTGCGTTACATAAGCCAGCAGCTCCTTAAAGCTGCTCTCCAGCCTCACAAGGAACCGGCTTGTTTTTCGGCAGCAACCTGCTCAATCTGCTTAGAACCTACTTGTGCAGGATTTATCCAGTTTTCTATGAAATCAGACCTGTCATACCATTCAGAGAGGTAATTACTGTAAAAAAAAATGTTGCACTCCATGTGTTTTGCAGAGTTGCATTGCAGAATGTGGAATTCATTATTCCAAAAAGGTGACAAGTACTCACACAAAGTGATCGATAGCTCAAAATTACTATAAATTACAGTAATTGTCAAAGGGCTGTAATTTAAGACGAGCTTATTTCTGAACGCCTGACATAATACATCACCTCTACAGCCTGGCTGATCTGTATTTTAGAAGTATTTAATGATGAACTCTTCAGAAAAAAGACAAGATTTTTCTACATTGTCCTCTTTCCATCAAAGGCAGCGGTTTAGACTAAGAATTCTGTTGCTGATTCATGTTAATCTGGTGGTTTCTGGTAACTGCAGGTGAGAAGCCGTACAGGTGTTCATGGGAAGGCTGCGAGTGGCGCTTTGCACGAAGTGATGAACTGACCAGACACTTCAGGAAGCACACCGGAGCCAAGCCATTCAAATGTAGCCACTGCGACAGGTGAGATGGATGTTTTCCACGTCAGGCTTCTTAGATTATCCATTAAAGCTGCAGCTTTCAACCTGCTGACAAAAAATGGAACGAGGTCGCTCATTGCCGCCTTCACGGCACAAGCTCAAAGAAAAAGCAGATATTTTTCAGATATTGAAAATATTAACGAAAATATCGAGAAACTGCCTTCCTCACAGGTTAAGGATCCAGTTCAGCACAAAAATTTAGCAGGTGCTTCCCTGGATCATGCACTGCCCTTCCATCAAAATCCATTGATAACTTTGAGAATCATGCTAAAAAAACACACACACACACAAATAAGTTTCCATTCTTAGATTATCAACCTTACAGTGCAGCCATTTGTAAAGAGGTCAAGGGTGCTAAGAATATTGTTCCTTTGGATTTTGCTCAGTTTTCTTTGGTTTATTCCAAGAAAATTGGAAAACCAAGACATACATGTACAAATATGAAACTATCACGCTTGCTTCTTCTAAATAAAAGCTAAATCTTCTCTCCTTTTTCCTCCTCCAGGTGTTTCTCCCGTTCCGACCACCTGGCACTGCACATGAAGAGGCACATCTAAGATGGCCGTCGCGATGAGAGGTCTGAGGGATGATTCTGGCTGATGCCCGGACCTGTGGAGGATCAGAGAGGCCGGGGTGTCCCGGGAGCGTTACACGGACACCGCCGTGTTCCAGTCAGTGGAAAAAATGAAGCAAAGCAGGCTATTATTTGCACCATACTTAGTGCCTCCAACACCTCGCTGTGGAGATGGCTCTTGAAAAGGCTTTTACGGAGGAGTGGGAGGGGGAAAACGGAAAAAACCTGGGCTGACGAAGACAGAAAGAGACTCTTCTGTATGGTGTTCAACGCTTTTTTTCCCGGAGGATTATGGGACTCCTGCAGGGTCGCTGCTCCTCCAATGACAGTGTGTTTGCCTGTGCGCATGAGGACTGTGAGTGCCTGCGACTGGATGCCTGTGCTGGCTTTTTGGACGGATGGAGCTTGCGTTGTGGAACTGCGAGTGAATGGCGTGGAGGGAATGACGATGTTACGCGAGGGGAGTTTGTTGGGTGGGCGGGTGGATGTCTGTTGTCTCACTTGAGAATGAATGCAAGCAAAAACAAAAAAACAAAAAAAAGGTTTTGTCTGTGCTCTTTGGGTCTATTGGCTGTGGAGTTGGAGGGGGTGTAGAGAGAGAGAGAGAGAGAGAGCGCCCCCTTTCTGCCTGGAGGTGGAATTACAGCTCCCTATTCAAAAAGTGGGAGGTTGTTATGTTTAGTGCAGCTATTAAGTGTGCAATGTATTATGTAGCCTGTCTCAAAACGTACACGCTATAAAGCTCATTTTGTTGTCCATTGTGTAAGCTCTGTATCTTAAAAAAAAAAAAAAAAAAANTAAAAAAAAAAAAAAAAAAAGGTTGTACACAAACGGTTTATTGCCATTATAACAGAAGTTGCATGGGATCTGGGGACGTGTTGCTCACCTGTTTGCTTAAAGGACAACAAATTCCATTTGAGAGCAGCTACCTACATATTACTCAATATCATAGTATTGTACAAAAAAAAACATAAGGCAGTCATTTTTTTATTTCTTGATAAGTTGGGGATACCACTATTGCTTAGCAACTGTCTTGATCATGGGATTGTGTTTCTTTTCTTCACTCTTGCTTTTCTCTTGTGTTCGATCTGTAAATGCACTGTTGACCTTACTGATGCCTTATGTAAGTGGCCTTGTCCTGTTAAATAGATCACACACGCTCACACACACACACACACACACACAGGGGTTGGAATGCAGTAGTGCGTTATTGAATAGCTTTATAAAGGCTCTGATCCATACAGTCGCACCTTTGCCCTTTGTCAGACTCCTCCAGGCTCCTGAATAATAAAAATAACCATATATCAGCTTAATAACGACTGCCATTTTTACATTTTTGTGCATAGTTTGTCGATTATATCACATCATAACAATATTCAAATGAAATCATACTCTCCAGAATGACACAGGTCTGAGACAGAAATGTGGAGCACTTAGAAAAGCAATTGGGTTTTTTTTTTACTACTATGTAGTATAATGTGTCATGGATGCACTTCAGATTTAACTCGCTGTCAAAGGTACAGTCTTGGAAACGCGTTCTCGTGACGTGTGGCACGCTCAGCCACCAAGGGTAGAATTTATTGCAAAGAATACATTTATGTTGGGGCCATTTGTTTGTCGATTTGTATAAAGCTCACACTCTTAAAACGGATGAGTCACTTCCAGTACAATAGCATCATTGTCAATTGGAAGTATGTTTTGCGAAGTGTCGCCTGCGGGGTGAGTCAATACCTTTAATGGGTTTTGGCCTTGGTTTGAATAACCTGTGATCTGAAAAAAACAACACGGAAACCGGTCTAACCAGGAGTGTTTCTGCAGGCTGTAATCATCTGAGGTGAGAACGGGACAAAATGTTTGTACCAGACTCACGCTGTCATCATCAGGCTTTTCTTAATATGCAAATACAGCTTCCGACATCGTGCATCAGGATCTCTGCATCCAGATCCTTTCTCTGCAGGATGACATCGGACATTGCCACTTGCTTTTACACTTTGCATTGAAAAGTTCTGCTGCATTGTAATCAGATCTCGGTAGGTGAATTGTACCAAAGCTCCCGATTCAAAATAACTTTATTAACCAGAATACACAGAATGAGGACAATGGAGCACGAATGTGAACAGATTGGCTAGTTGGGCTACGATCTGGACCATAATACAAGAGAATCAGGTTGCATTCTGGTTGTAATACATTCTGCGCTCATTTACACTTTGCATTAACGTGCATTTTTCCACGTTTGGATCCAGATCAAATTTTAATGCACTTAGATATTAAATGTTTGTTATATTGGATTGCTTCGCTTTGCAAACGCAATGAACTGGTCATCTAGTCGACATATCAACGCAACATGCAGTTAAAGCACTAAAATTAGTGAAATTAACAGCACTTATTTACGAGTATCAACACATGGAAGTGAATAATTATCTGTTTTAAGAGTGTAGCTGGTATAAGTGGTCATAAAATGTTAATGTCTGTCAGTCACCGTCACAGGAAGCCTGTACAGGTTAATCCAATAAAAATTAAAGACGTGGGGAGGCCAATGTTTCATTTTACACTGAGAAATAATGAAAATGCAAAGATACGTATGTACATTATAAAGTAAGAGGATTTTCTAAGGAAGCTTCTATTTTAAGGACCAAAAAAAAAAAAAAAAAAAAGTGCAGCGTGTGTTTATAAAGACAAACCGCTAAAGAAAAGAGGCTGAACAATTATTGTAAAATAGACACACACTCCATTCTCCTACATTTGCTTCTGTAAGATTTTTGTGTTTGATTTGGAAAAAACGTAGAGCAAATGTCCATTTAAAAAGGCGTCAATAGCCCATACGTCTGTGGCCTGTCATCTTTCAAACAAAAAAAAAAAAAAAAAANAAAAAAAAAAAAAAAAGACATGAATTGTTCTGGACACTTGAATTGTCATCCAATTTTGCATTTTGGTGCCCGCTAAGTATTACGTTTTTTTTTTATTTGCCATATAATTTCTTTATCTGAACCTTTAATGGATTACGAAAAGGCCCTATCTTTAGCTAGAGAATCTTTGTTGGATAAAATGTGGAGACAAAAAAAAATAAAATTTTTTTTTGTTTTATGGCATAACAGGATTTTTTTCATTTGAAACTGTTTTGTAAAATAGTTTCTGTATGAATGTATTTTTTATTGGAAAATCGATAAAAAAGAATTTATTGGACTTGCTTGTGTTTGTTTTCTTGCTCCTGGTTTCCTGTCTGCGCTCCGTCAAACAGGAAGTCCCTCACATGAGGACATCTGTTTGTTTTTGGCTAATTCTAATTATTCCCAAAGGAGACATTAAGACTGCCATTACCTTCCTTTTCCACTTTCCCAGGGGAGGTCAAAGGTTACAGCCCATTACAGAAATCATACTGGCAGGGATTCAGAGTTTTGCTCAAAGACACTTCAGCAGTATGAAATAACTAAGCAAACACATTTACATTAACTCCAGGTATGATCTAAACTACCAATACTTGAGGCAACTTGTTATATTTGCCAGATAAATATGTAAAAATTATATTTATAATCAGGATGTTGACTTTAAGAAGGATAATTGCTGGTTTATTTAGACAAAATGTTCTTTCTTCAGCCAATGATGCCAAGTTTTCAACGACCCCCCAAAAAATTGATGCAAATTACATCATACATCACACCCCCCCCATGTGTGTGTGTGTGTGTGCTGATTGAGTATGTGAGTCTCCTTGGAACACCTGATCTCGTCTCCAGCTATCACCTGCCTTCCTGTTTCCCACTCCCTGCAGTCACCTGATCACCTCAGCCAATCACCTGGCTGCATTCCTGCCTCAGCACCTGTTTCCAGTTGTCCGTTATCTGCTGTGTATTTAGGCTCTCTGTTTGTGGTTCCCTTATCTAGCAGTCTGTCCAGATTTGTAAATTTTTATTTTTGCTGTCGCCCTTTGGTTATCGTCGTCTCGACTATCTATTTCTTTACTGATCCAAACCTGTGTTTTTCATTTCATTTTATTTCATTTACACATTTATATATAAGAATAATAATTTAAAAAAAACAACAACAAAAGAAACAGAATCACAAAAACAAATCAGGAAAATATCAATATAGTTACAGTGTGTGAGAAGTAAAAAGCCACAGGTTTATACTAGGGCGCCTCCCCAAATTAATCATCTTCAATTTAATCCATCACACAACAACTGAACAACTGAAGTGACTCAGATTAAAACAAAATCAAAAAATAGACAGTCGCTTTTCTACCAGTAATGACACTATGATTGCAATGATAATAGTCAGATTCAGTAATTATTTTAAAGGAATAAACTGACGTTGATCCAAGTATGAATTCCATGAAGTTGCACCTCTGTGTTGAAATGAAAAATGTTTTTTTTTTACTCTGCTTTTCGTCTGATGAATTTTGTAACGCTGTCTCGCCTTTCTAGCTATAAACTGGCATCTGTTATTTTTTTGTTTTTGTTCTTTGCTTAGTCTGCTACAGACTCTTTTTTATTAAACACATTTTCACCATACTCCTTAAAGGACCATATACAGTCAATTGTGCATGTTTTAGCTTAATATATTAAATTTTCATACATGTAAGGTTACTAACAATCATTTCCCAAAGGATGAAACCATATTTCAGCTTTCCTGATATTTTGCAAAACCTCTTAATCTTTCAAAATCAATTATTGAAGTGATACACTCACCTTAAAAATCCATGTTTCTCCTGCTAATAGTTACACGGTCCTTTAAATTTTTCCATAAGCGCAGGTTTTCTTTTGGGACTATATTTCCCGGTGGAGGCATACATTTACTCTACGCTTTTTATTGCGCTTAAACACTAAAATTATGTAACTTATAAAAAAAAAACAAAAAAAAAAAAAAAAAAANGATTTTAATAGTGTACCAGAATGAACTGAAACCAATGGAGGTCTGGAAGGTAGGAAAAACATTTTTAATTCCCCGTTCCAGTAGTATGCTTTGGGAAATTATTATCAGTAATGTTACATGTATGAAAATTTAATATATTAGGCTCAAACATGCAAATGAGTGGTATGGTCCTTTAAAGCTTCCATTCCCACACACAGCCATCCTAACAATGCATGTTTTTATATATTTTTTAAATTTTTATTCTAACAATACTTTGAACTTTGATCATGCAACAATGACAGCAGTGCAATAATGAAATTTGGGGAATCTTCTGTTTCCAATTGTTGGGAAATTTGCCAAAATTTAGATTTTCATGGTTTCACCAGTAAATATTTTGCTGTCAAAATAATGGAATTTTTGTAAAACGCTGTGTATGATCATGACAGGACTTTAGGCTCCTCAATTCCAATACACAGGTAGAGGAAAAGCATGGACGTCTGGTTTGATTGGCTTCGTTGTAGTGCACGTTATTCTCTGCAAAAAATGTCTTTTTTTAGGAATGAAACAACCTTCCAAGAGTTGGTGAATGAGTGAATAAACACCCACTATCCACTTACCCACTATCACTATGCTTCCAACACCTGCAGGTTTGTGCGTCCACACAGGTGTTTTGAGTTAATTTCTAAAATGTCTTTATTAATCTCTCTTGGGGCAACGAATGGGAGTGGCCTTGTTGTGCAAACATACATGCTGCACACTGGCTTTGGTGTGTGATGGTGTAGGCTGAAAGTTGTTGATTCAGCGAACGGTTTCAGGCGTGAATGTGTTTTTGCTTCTGTTAATGGTGTTTGAATGCAATATGAATACAGCTGGATAAGGGAGATTTTATCATGTATCAGTGGTCAGTGAGATTCTGGTGTGCAGTGGGGATTTTCCTCTTACAGAAAGTGTGCCGCGGCAAAGAAACGGGAGGAAACACTGCCTAAGAGCAGCAGGAGAGTACGGTATGTACTGTATGCTGAGCACAGGACAGCTCCAGCGGGATTCAAACCCTCAACCTTGATAGATTTAATACTTTGTTCTTCCCATTTGAATTACCCAGACCGAAGCTTTACGAAAGTGTGTTCAGAGAATTATTTATATTCTGACCTATCAGTGCAGGGAATGAGATTGTTTAAGGTCGACCAGTAGAACAAGATCCTCCCCAGAGCAGGTTTCAGCACATGCACATATGTATACACACACACACACACACAGCTCCCCCCCAGCTCGTATGTCCTGTGGGCCTAAGGGAGTTTGCTTGTTAAACCAGAAGGAGAGTGGAGGTCAGCGACCCCACACGGGGATGGTAGTCCATCAAGCTCGTCTCCTGGAAACATTCCAAATGATTTTCATTCATATATGTACAGAATCACAAAAACACCAGCCTGAGTCCTGCAGGATTTATGGATCCACCAATACAACATGCTGGAAACATTATTGGTCTCCAGAGATTTTTTAATACTTCCACTTACATTTAAGCATCGAGCTGATTCACGATAAAAGCGACAATCTTAAAGTTCTAATCTACATGGATACGTGTAAATACCTTTGTCACGTTCTATCACTTTTACTGTAACACAGCACTCATTCATATCACCAGTTCAGGAGACCTTTTAGATTGTAATTTTTAAAAATGCCACAGTGCTGCCCACATTGTTTGACTGACGTCAGCTTTGATGCACAACAGAAACAAAATACACTTAAAAGGAGGATTTTTGTGGATTGTAGCTTTAAATACCAGGATCATGACTCTGCAGTAAATACCTAAAGCCGCAGTGAATAAACAGTCATTTAACAAAGTAGTGCATTCCCCGTTTAAAACATGCCTGTTCAGAATGGGCCGGTGTTTGCTGAAATCTGCATCCCTGCTGAGAATTGAATCCCCACTCATGGACAATGGATCATATATGTAATCCAAGACAATATTTATTCCTTTGAATAAGTTTTATCAAACATTATGGCAATTCTTAGAGGCAATAACAATAATACCTGCAGTAGGTCTATTGGGCAGCAGCGATTCAGTCCTCCATTCTTATTTATTTGTNTAACAATAATACCTGCAGTAGGTCTATTGGGCAGCAGCGATTCAGTCCTCCATTCTTATTTATTTGTTATTTTAAATGCATCCCCTCCTTTCTCGGACCTGAGGAGGGTTACATTCACCAAACTCACCCTGTCTCACAAAAATAACCCCAAATATGAGTTTTTAATGTCATTTCATTCCTTCATCTTCAGAAAGTTATTTACACTGGGGATGCAGTTTTCAGCAGGGATGCAGATTTCGACACAAAACCGGACTTTATGTTGTGCACCGCAGCCTGCCATAATTGTGTTCTGCATGTCCTGCCCATACCTGGAGCACATCCTGCCACGTGGACTACTTTTTACCATCTCAGCTCAGTTCAAGAACCGCTCATCCAAACAACTTCACACATGACACTGCCACCCCTTTCTGACAGGGGCCGGTGCCGGAGCCAAACTGAGCACTGTTCTTTGGCGTTCCCAAAAACACTGGTACTTGGCCGAGAACCACCGTTCCGTGCAGGCGTTTTTCGGCCCCAGCAACAAGCTGGGCCAGAGGTAGGCATCTGTGTCAGGGGCCAGGAGGCGGGACACGAGTTGTCGTTTACCGAAATCAAACGCGTTGCCGGCAATATGGTGCAGTCAGGAAATGCAAGTCAAACTGGAGACTTCTCAAGAAAAAGCTAAAATATATTGTAATACATACACAATGTAAGAGGGTATTTTATTTTGAAGAAGATTCGCTTCCTGTTCATAGCAGATGCGCATTGATCTGTTGTAAACACACCTTAGAACTGGCTGTGTGACTCCGCTTACTTTATTACTTCTTATGTAGTTGTGTATAAGTGACACTAAATATATGATGAAATAAGAGTGGAGCTGCAGAAAGCTGGCGTGACTAGCACAGTTGAAGAAATAAACTAAAAAACAGTTGAAAAAGGACGACAGAGACCGCTGGGGAAAAGCGGCGCAGGACGCTGCTAAACTACAGCTGGACTTAACTACGAATTAATGGACTTTTTGGAGAATCAGCCAGAAAACCAGCTTACAGGAGCGGTAAGTTGTTATAATAACCTAACGTTGATTCAGTTGTGCTGTATTTGCTAAATCATACATGTATTCCTTTAGCTACATATCCAGCTAGCTATTTCCAACTTAAATGTGTATGTATGTATGACAAGTGACCACAGCTCCCACGCCACGTTAAAGTCCGTCACATATATTTACATGTTGCTGTCTGTAAAATTGATGTCAGCGTTGTGATCAGCTCAGCTCTGAAGCTGCTGGGAATGCAAGCTGGTAATTTCAGGTGCGGAGCTAGCACCGGCAGAGCACCGGCAGAACACGAGCACCGGCACCGGCCCCGCGTTGGTGGGAACGAGGCATTTATGTCCTTGGGTCCTGAGCAATAAACCTACTGAATTTCAACTTCATACAGTGCCAGGTTCTAGAGATGTTGGTGCCACAGACGGTCGGAGATTTCTGTCTTTATAGATTGATACTGTAATTGTTAGAATGATCATGTATAGTAGAGATAAGGTGGAGATACTGATTATCTCTGTATATTTACATGCATGTTAAAACTTCCATTAAGGCTTTGGATTAAGACAACAGATCACTTTTTTCAAACGTCATGCATAACCAGAATTAGATTAAAATTGGACCAAATGTACTCCCAGTAACAGACATAGATTATGTGACTGATTTAATAATGACTTACAGGGTTGAAGCCCATGAAATGAGATCCACAAATTAACCATGATTTCTCACCAAAATAATTTTCCTGAAAAAAAAAAAAAAAAAAAAAAGGATTTCAAGAAGGAACCCATGATTTTTAGCATGTTTGTTGAAATCTACCATATGGATGAAACAGACCACCATAATAATAACACAAATAATAACACAAATACAAATAAATAAAAAACAGTAGAGAAATAAAACAGAGTAGAAGTCAAATTTCAGGCTGGATTTTAAAAGGCCAAGGAGAATAAATAAGTTTTTAAAAGTCATCAATGTCAGAGGGATACACTATTCCAAAGTTTTGGAGTTGCTACCACAAAGGCACGGTCTCCCTTAAGCTTCAGTCTGGACCTGGGAACAACCAAAAGCATCTGGTCAGTGGATCTGAGTGGCTTAGATTGAGTGTGGGGACATAAAAGGTCTGAGAGGTACGGCAGTGCTTAAAAACAACAGTAAAATCTAAAAATCAATCCTGTAGTGAAGCAGAAGCCTGTGGAGAGAAGCGAGTACAACAAAGCCAAAAATCAGAGAGCAGAGTTCAGAGTTCAGGACATTCAGCCGAATCAAAATGACAGCAATGTTCCTGCACTTCAACCCAGCAAAGACCTCTGTGAAATCCTCGCTGAAGTCTCCATTCCTGCTGAAACACTTTTCCAGCCTTGGTGTGCACAGACAGTGATGAAGAGGTCTGGAGGTTTGAGGGGGGCCGNGGGGGCGCTCCAGCCAGACTCTGGGTTCAGCACCTGATGGATGGGCATTCCTCAGCCCACTCCCCTCATCACCACCCCCCGCCACAGTCCTCCCTCTCTCCTCCCATAGGTGATGAACAAGCTCATTACTATGTGGGGTNCCCCCCGCCACAGTCCTCCCTCTCTCCTCCCATAGGTGATGAACAAGCTCATTACTATGTGGGGTTCTGATAAAAGGAGGCCATTATCTATTCGCAGGCGCTCTTTGAACTCTGACAAAGGAATCTACTCCTCCTCCTCCTTCTCCTCCTCCTCATCTCTGGCTTCTGGTTACGTAATGCAGTCATGGCGCTGTGAAACTGGTGGCCCTCCGCCAATGTTTTCAAAGCATCCCACGCTGGAATGTTCTCCAAGATACCATCCAAGTTCAGTGAACCAAATCTGTCTCGGTTTCTTGTGAGTGTATTATTCTCTCATGATGCATCTGTCAGCAGAGCCGTGTAGTCTAAAGAAGAACGACTCTGACATCTTCACCCATGTTATGAAAGAGCAGTTGCATCAGACACGTGTAGTTTGAGTGTTCTCCAAAGTACATATGGGTGGATGGTGCATTCGAGTGAAATGGAGCTTAACGTGTCTACAAGAAGAGATCATGTGAATGGCTCAGTATGCTAACCCAGCATTAGCATCTTCTAGATTTTTGTCAGATTTTAGCAACTTTAAAGACAAACACCTTTGTAAACGTGTTTAAGTTAAATTCCTGGACATCTTTTCAGAAAATCAAATTTATGCAAATCAGTGCATGCTGATCTCACACATATGTAAAGGAGCTTGTTATGTAATCTAGCAAGTTCAGTTTTACATTGATAACACTAGTCTGATGTTTTTCTGAGTTATATACGTAATGTTGAAAAGTAGAATCTGTAACTGATGTCCATTTTTGGTGTCAACTGCATTTCCCATCTTCAGTCTCAGGACTTAAAATACTTACCATATATACTCGACTATAAGCCGACTCCCTGATTTTGACCTGCAAATTTAGATTTTTAAAGAAACCCGTATATAAGCCGACCCCCTGATGTTGTTCCATCAGTTATTTGTTTAGCAAATTACCTGTTTTTCTGCATATTGTCATAGTATTCCTCTGATTTTCTGAACATAATCCACCGGTAAACATGATATTTATTGCAGCAGCTGATTACTGTAACTGACATTAACTTTTCCTGACTCCTCTTCCTTGTCTGAATCGCCAAACAGTTCATTCCAGTCCTGTTCTGTGTAACGTGTAATGTTGTATTATCTCAAGCTTTTTGCTAATAAAGCACAAAACATGATGTTGAACGAGACTACCAAATAACAGTCTCTGATTGGCCCATTCTTTTGTCTTTGACCAATCACAACAGCACTTACTGGCCGCCGCAAAATGNGATTGGCCCATTCTTTTGTCTTTGACCAATCACAACAGCACTTACTGGCCGCCGCAAAATGTGCTGGATAAGATGTTTTATTAGGAAATATCTCATTCTAAGGTAAGATTTAAACTATTTTCCATGGGTAGTGCTAATGGGTAGTATAAGCTGACCCCCGATGTACTTTGTGAAATTTAGTAATAAAAACTCGGCTTATACTTGAGTATATATGGTACTGACACCAAGCTTACTGTGTACAGAACTCCCAAAAAATGAAAACAAAAGTCCATTAATTCCATTTAAACACTGTATACAGATACTTCATGTGCATGTGCTAATTTAACACATTCAAATGAGAATATTTCAGCATTTATACAAAAGCTAAAATGCTTCTGTTGCACAGCACAAACATGGCATATCTGCAGAAAAATGGGCTGCTGTTGAAAGATCCATGATAAAAACAGTAACAGGTTTATTAAAAACATACTGAAGAAAATGTTCCACTTATCCTGTGATATAAACTCAGCACTCTCCCACTTACACCTGTGGGCAATTTTCCTGTTCACCTAACCTGCATATCTTTGGACGATGGAAGGAAATCCACGCAAAACGGGAAAAAAAAGCAAACTCAGCACTGATTCCTGCTGGATTTAAATGGAGGATCTTCTGACTGTGAGGTGAAAGTGCTAACTGTTGTCTTTTAATTAGACATAAATTTTTCACAGGCTGTGATTCTTGCTGCTAAGAAGAAGAAAAAAAATAGCAGCAAAGTGACCTTGTTGACAGTCAAATTGTCCAAACATCAACAGCATTCATCGTGTTGAACGGCAAACAAAAAGCCACGACAACTGCAACATGTTTGACTGCAAACAAAATGAATCACTCCTAAACAACACAGAGAAATTTCTACAGTTTGAGGGAAGAAGGAGACATGCTGCCTGTTGCTGTAAAGGCAAATTCATCCTGGAAGGAAATAATGCTTTTTTTTTTTTTTTTNTTTTTTTTTTTTTTTGAGATAATTAAGATGCTCGAGGTCTGACGCATGTAAATATTTAAAGAATGGAGTGACACATTTTTAAGTAGCATTTTCTTTCCATTAAAAATATTACAGTTTCCAGGGCATTTTGGTGACTGATTGTGTCCCCAGAACCCAAACAGATGCTTTGCGCTTCGTTTGGCATCAGGAAGAGTTAGCATGTTGTGAGTCTGTCCCTAAAGCAGAGCATCGTCCCTGCTGAAGTGCCTCTGAGTAAGACACTAAATCCCTATAAGCTGTAATGGTGCTGTTCAGTGGTGGAACAAGCTCCAAAACCCCTTAGTTAAAGTAGTAATACCACAACAGAAAAATGCTTTATTTTGGCCTAAATTCAAATTTTTACTTGAATAACTGTTATTGGAAAACATAAACTCCGTAAATTAATTTTAATCATTAAAATCCACAAAATTAGAGAATACAATAATTAAATAATTAAAATCTCCAAATTTGGACACATGATGTGCAATATAAACACCCGGAATTTCACAATTAAGGTTTTTCATCCTGTTAGGTTTGGAATTCCTTTTTTTTTTTTTTTGTTTTTTTGACCAAGTTTTTATAATTATTTTTTCTTCATATTATGAACACGGACAGAACATATAAAAAAAAAAGGAAAGGAAGGAAACAAAAAGGAAAACAATATAATCAAACAGACAAAATAACCCTACAAATAAACTCCGAAAGGAAATGAAGTTGCACCATTATTTTAGTTCCTTTCCAAGTCCAAATCTTTAACCCTTCAACCCTCACCTCCCAATTTCATTATCCCTTAACCTTCTCCTCCCAAACGACCTGCTGCTGACTTTTGGAAATCTTTAGATCTTTCAGCTCAGGCGAAGGATTACGTGCTTCTCTACAGGTTGAGAAAATTCCCCAATTTACAACCGTCAAATTGAAGTAGAGTAGAAAAGACAATTCTCTCTGGAGTGTAGAAAAGTAGAATGTTGAAAGTTTCCCAAAACACACAGATTCTCTGGAGTGATGGTGAACGAGCTGTCCTGCTTTTTAATCACTTTAATTTCACCTTTCTGATCAGACTCGCCGTGTGCTTGTTGGATAATAGAAAACACATAATCTGTGAGGCTTCATCAAGGTCATAGCAACTTTTCTCTCCTCTTCCACAAAAAAAAAAACCCATAAACACACCCCAAACCACCTCCCCCAACACACACACAATAAAAAAAAATCACACACTCGCACCTCTTTCCCTCAAGGTTTGCAAAGCCCTGTTTCAATACACCTATCACCATGACAACTACTCTCTCTTTGCCGGCGGTGCCCATGGGAGGTTTTCGCCCAGCCTTTTCTAATTTCACACTGTGTGGATATCTCCATTCAGTAATTACAATCCCATCCATTCTCATTTTCCCTGTCCAGACAATGTGCCCTGGTTTATATACAAATTTTTTTAAAAATCATTTGCCTCTTTGCACACATACTGTACACATGCTAATCTCACAAACACACTAACACACAAACCAAAAACCAGACACGAGGTAGGCAGCTCGCTGAGCTCAAATCTCATGCTACGTTCACAGACACGTAAAGTGAAGGTGGTAAGGTGAGTGTGTATGTGTGTGTGTGTGTGAGAGAGAGAGAGAGAGAGAGAGAGAGAGCATGAATTAATCCAAATTCCCNATGTGTGTGTGTGTGTGAGAGAGAGAGAGAGAGAGAGAGAGAGAGCATGAATTAATCCAAATTCCCTGATGTACAGTATGTCATAACACATAAACATTGCTCTCAGAGATATTGCTGATGGGTGAGTTGTCTGTAAAACACATCTCCAGAGTTGAGCTTTTTGTTAAAACAAGCTTAATTTGAAAAACAGATTTTTTTTTTCTCATACAGATGAAAAGTTGAATTTATAATCAATTAAATATAGCCATCTTCACATAAATACACTCCATCTTGGTCAAGTAAAGGGGAGCGTATCGATGTTCCCAGGGTCCCATGTTCCTCCGTTCAATATTCTGTTAACACACATTAAGTGTGTTAACAGACTAACCCTAGCCCTAACCCTAGGGAACATAGGATCCTGGGAACATCAGAATGAATCATACGTAAAGCCAGTGGCTACTGTTAGCTAAGATTAGCTAATGCTAGCTAGCTAATATTAAAAGACCACAGCTTACAGTGCAGATGAGTGAGAGGGAGAAGATGGAACTTCAGCTCTCCAAAGAGTCATGGAGCAGACAGGAAAATNGCAGATGAGTGAGAGGGAGAAGATGGAACTTCAGCTCTCCAAAGAGTCATGGAGCAGACAGGAAAATGGGAGGAGAGGAGGAGGAAAGATGTCTCTGTCAGATGCCGACTTACGGGCCTATATGCAGGATTGAGTGGACAGTTAAAGTGTCAGTAACAGTACCAGCATCCACATTCAGATTCCTGGACAGAATTATCTCCAAATTCATCTGGCAAAANGTGCAATATTGAAATAATTTTGGATATGCACTTGTAACAGCTATTGTTTTGAAATGGTATTGTTAAGAGTATATATAATATTAAGGGTTTTGAGGGAGTGAAATGCTCCTGATTTTCTTTTTTTTTTTCATTCTATGAGACCCATTTTAGGGCTAAAATCTCACCAAGGGATAGTCTTTTCTCTTTGGTTTGTGGTTTGGACTGCGCTTAGTGCATGCTCCCCAGAGGGAATAAGATGCCACTACTCTCTGCCTATGTTACAACAGGGGCTGGCTGCAATATTACTGAACTTTATTCATGGTTTTGTGAGATTTTTTCAGCCAGCTGGGCTTTTGGAAGCCAATTATGTTCATAATGTTCAATTTAACTTGTTCAAAAG
>VXCM01003616.1:0-52844 GCA_014773175.1 Lucifuga dentata
CTGTTTATGTGTTGTATACATGTTAAAATTTGAGAAAATTGTTTGAGTGATGGAGAAGGGGTAGGACTTAATAAGTATATACTTCTTCCTACTCCTTTTCGAACATGTAATGTATGTTAAAAAAATATATATATATATATTTTGCTTGATGTTTATTTATGTTGACCTAAGAAATTGTGTTTTGAGAGTTTGATATATATTAATGTTACATGTTATTTGTTACTCTTTTGTTTTGTGTATTTGTTCTGCATATTTCAGCATGTTCGAAATAAATCAAAAAATCAAATCAATCAGATCAATCAAGGGTTCAAACCGACATGGCTGGAAGGCTCGATGAGTATACAGAGACGATCTGGTGAAGAGTGAGAGATGAAGGATTGAGTACTGCAGCTGATGAGGGGTAATTGGGAAACAGGTGAGGCAGTCAGATGATTCAGGTATAAAAGAAGAATGCCAGCGGTCACAACTGTTGGGCAGAATGAGGATTCTGAAATGCTAATAGAGTTAGACAGTAATGATACGGATGAGTGATATGAAAGTGCGGAACAAATGTCATGATGTCACTGTGTTTCCCCTTAAATGAGTCCGGCTCCAGGCCAACTGAAATCCAGCGTCAGCAATAGATAGATGTGTAGCGCTTCTGTAGCTCTGTTGTTTTACATTATCATTTTTTATTCCCACAAGAGCGTGACAGCTTCAGGTGTGGAGCAGCAGTGTGTGTTAGAGTCTTACTGTGTCAGCCATTATGAAGCCTTACTCTGTATCACAGCCATAATTAGCAGCTCATTAATTAAAGACAGTTTACCCTCAGACACCTCTCCATTGTTATTTATATCACCCACTGTATTTAAAGTGTTCCAGAAGTTAAATTATGACTGAAGGCTGAAACTCAATTGTTTTTGTTAGGATTCTTCTTTCTCTTATTCTTCTACAATAAAACAAGCTGTATTCACCTGATATCATAGGCGGTCACTTCAAAGTCTGGATGCCGGTCCGGATCTGGACCAAACCACAACTGTCTCCGGACTCTGAGCAAATTATATTTTTCATATTATTTGTATTATCTGCAAGACGTTGCCGTGACACGAGTCAAAATTCTCTGCTTTCTCCACTGCAAGCCCTCCAAATGTCCAACTGCTCCACTGTCTGTGTGTGTGTGAGAATGTCTACTCTGCTTTGGTTTGGTCCAGTCATATTCAGCATCCTGTCATCTCCATGACAACAATGGGTTGACACAGTGTTGAGCTCACTGAGAGATGACAGCGGAGCTAGTTTCATCAGCTGTTAGCTTTACTCATGGTCAGATTGGCCATCAGAAGACCTTTGTCTTATTGAAAATTTTCTATATGGACCTTTAAGATTTATATTTGAATACCCCTGTCATAGAGCATCCAAATTTGGTTTCAGTTCTGCCCCGTTGACAAGTGCTGACACTAACATGATTTGGTCATTTAGTCACATGATTGGGTCTTCCCTCTTGGTATGATTCATTTAGTCTGAATACAGCAATCACACTTGAGTGCAGACTAAAATAATCATGCCAAGATCCTTTTTAGGAAGTGGTCTTGGCTAGAGTGGTGTGAACATGATCTGAGTTACTGAGTTAACTACAAGGTGATGTGTTGATCAAGAACCACTAGGAGTCTGTGTGGTTAGTATGTGATTATCCACATCAAATGGATGCTGTGAAAACTTTGCAGCGTACCAAGATTACCCAACACACCTTCAGATTAAGGTGATGCCGCATTCCAGACGACACGGAACTCTAAATTTTCTTGAAAAAACTTTGTTGGAAAAGCATTGAAGCTTTGAATTGGAAAAAAACCCCCACAATTATTACAGTGCTTATTTAGTGTGATGCTATACTGATTTTTTTATGAATCCCACCCTAAAAGCTAAACTAGAGGACTCTCTGAGAGCTCGTACCTCCACCAAATCCACTGTTTTACTTTTTTTGATAATATGAAGCCACACTTTCACTACTATTACCTTGAAGTCAGATGTGCAGAAATGATTCATCATGCAAATTCATGGTACAGTAGTACAGTGGTATTGAGGAAATCATGTTATTCTGTACCAAAATCTGTAACTGGTGAAAACGTCAAAATCATTTTAGCCTACTGAAACAGCATCAGCTTAGATACACATTAGTAGAAGCTGAATATTTTTTTTTAGCCTTATTTGTATATGTACAGCAACATCATAAATGTGACCCATGTGTGAGCATATAAATTGATAATCCATCATAGAACAAGCAAGCCTGAATTTGTTCGATAACATTGGTGTCTTCAAGAAACAGGTAAAAATGGTGTATTTTTCAATGTTAAAGAAAGTAAAGAAAAATTCCTGCTTCTGGATGTGAAACTGCTTTAAATCTAATCAGAGCTGTTGAAGCCATCTACAAAATTTCATCCAAATCTATGTGGTACTTTGAGAACTCATACTGATAAGCAGATAAATGTGGTGAAATCAGAACATCCTTGGTGGAGGTAAAAAGCAAAATCAGTGGACTGTTAGGCCTTGGTGGAAGTATCCCCTCTCAGAGCGCTGTCTAGTTTAATTTAACAGTCAAAGCTGTTTTTCTCCTTTAAACCTGACTACCATGCGACAAAAAGTCATGAATACTTTGAGCTTTTTTCTTGTCTCTAGCATTTCAGCAGCACATTCTTAAAACACAAGTGATATTCACCTGAGCAAAGCCTAAACTTCAGTACGAAAGACACTATAATTTGTTGGTGAGGAGTAGCTCAAATGATTTATCGCCATTAAAATTGCAAGACAAGATGTGATTGTTAGTTGGACAGCAAGATTAGATTGTTAGTACAACAGCAAGTAAGGAGCTGATCAAGAAAAGAAAACTGAGAATAAATAGCATAAAGTGAAGTACCGTATATACTTAAGTATAAGACAAGTTTTTATTACCAAATTTCACAAAGCAAGTCAGCTTATACATGAGTAATTCAAATCAGATCCCGGAGAATGAAATTTCCAGGGGTGGAAATACTATCCATTACCACTACCCATGGAAAATAGTTTAAATCANAATGAAATTTCCAGGGGTGGAAATACTATCCATTACCACTACCCATGGAAAATAGTTTAAATCATAGCTTAGAATGAGATATTTCATGACAAAACATCTCATCAGCACATTTTGCAGCGGCCAGTAAGCTCTGTTTTGATTGGTCAGCTATGGTAATCAGCTGCTGAAATAAATATCATGTTTACCAGTACCGTTTGTGGATTATTTTCAGAAAATCGGAGGAATACTATGACAATACTCAGGAAAACAGGTAATTTGTTAAATAAATTGATGTAATAACATCAGGAGGTCGGCTTATACACAGGTTTTTTAAAAATTAAATTTGCAGGTCAAAATTAGGGGGTCGGCTTATACATGAGATCAGCTTTTACTAATGGTTGCTGGTGCACCTCATTAATCGACTATGTATGTGTGGTATAGAATTAGGTGAGGAAGGTTGATGGTACTTTTTAAATAATTGATGTTTTGTGTTATGATGTATGGCCATATGTAGCATGTTGCTGTGCCATGATTGGAGGGTAAATTGATATAAAATCGCATTATGTTTAGGAAGCAGCCTAAAAACTCCACCTATGAAATGAATACAGCAAATGTTTTACACAATCAAGCTCTTTGTGTGTGTGTGTGTGTGTGTGTGTGTGTGCCATGTAGAAAAACATAACAGACAGGAAGTCATCCAAACCAAACCTCGCCCTAATTCCTACCACTACCATGTTCCCCTAATTTGGAGGTCTCAGATATCTAAATAGACATTAATGATTATTTGTGAAAAAAAAACTAAATATTTGTGAGCACATAATTAAGATGTCAGTTTTGAAAATAGGCCTCAGCAGGTTCTCATGTTTGACACTGATGAATTTTTCCTCATCTGACAAAGTGTAAAACAAGTCAAATTTTCAGAATCTAACTCATAACAGCACCATGCTACTTGACTTATACAAAATTCTGCTAATAATTTGTTGAAGATTGCCTTTCTAACATCATATTTAAATGAATGTTTGTTATAAACTTTCAGTTGCATCTTTAATCATTTACATTATATTGCTGTATTTACTTAACAATAGTAGTTAATTTGTCATTTAATTGTTTTTTGTTTTTTTTTTGTGACCAATGAGTTTTGAGCCAATGTCTTAAATATCTATTAAAAAAACCCTAAAAAGTTCTGGCATGACTTAACAAACAGTCATTTTCCAATGGAATTGAGAATTCAGACAAAACTTCTGAGGGAAGGGATGAATATCACCAAACAGAATGTAGCCTATATTACAAAAAATGTACATTTAAAAAAAAAAGTGGTTTGTGCAGATCAAATCTGAATAAGTTATCCAGTGTTTTCCTGAAGAGAACTGAATAAAGCACAAAGTGCAACTGATTTTCTCTGAGGCTGGTAAAATAACTGACATTTTCAGTGTGGAAATTAATGTCTGTGCTTCTTTAGTGAAGAGCCATTTTTACATTCCTGAAAGAGCCTGTCAAAGGAAATCAGATGATTAATAGCACAATAAAAAAATCCCTCACGCTCGGAGCAGATTTGCTATTATGAAGGAAGGTTACAATCCAGCAGGTTTTTATGAAAAGAAATCCGTTTATTCTGACAAAGGCTATTGATGAGATGTTGCGAATTTGTTGTGGAAGGTTTTAAACAAACAGCAGATTGCTACCATGCAACTGTTAGAGGCTCGATTGATAAATTCTGAGCCTTGCACAGAAATATCTCATCAGATGTCAGTCCTGGTTTGAGTGATGTTTTCTCAGCTGTCCATTAACCTCATCATCTGAGGCCATGTTTGGAATAAGGTTAAAGTTTGAGGGAGCAAATCAGGTGGGAAAGGTGCGTGCTGAGCGAGTTTGAAGCGTAGCAGCCTACATTTCCAGGTTGGCCTAGTTTGTCCATGTGAGTGAAGTTGACCCTCAACTAACACAAAACTCTGGGAAAATAGTCTCAGTTGTTTGTGCTGTTAAAATTTTCATTTGTGCTGCTGTCATTTTTTTTTTTTTTTTTTTTTTTTTTAGATATTCAAGAATATTTTGTGATTCTGAAGTCACTCAGTCCCCCCTAACCTGCTCCAAATTGCCCCAAAATGGTCTCATTTGTGACCTCAGAATGACATAAAATATTCTTTAATATCTAAAAAAATATTCTTTAATATTTAAAAATTGAAAGTAGCACAAACAAAATCTCCAGCATTATCGCAGCACAAATGACTGAGACCATTTTCCTGGAGTTTCATGTTAGTTGGGGGACCAACTTCCCTCAGGTAGTTTATCCACCTTGTATAAATCGTGGAAGTTGTAAGATCCATTTTTACCTTGATGGCCGTAAATCCATTTCTTTTAGAGTTTTACAAAGGACCCAGATTGCTTTTCTCACTTTACATGGTTCCCTTGGGTGATATTATCACCAAATATGACATTGATTTCCATAGCTACACTGATGACAGACACGATATACAGTATGTTTCTGTGGAGCCTAATGATAACAGCTGTAAAGCAAACCTGTAAACCTTCTTGAAAACAAAGAAAAGGCAGAGATATTTTGGAGATTTGGCAGGGTCTCTGGTTTCTCAACATCAAATCAGAGGTCACAAGCACAAGTTGTTATCTTGGACTTGGAATTAAGTTTTAGTTCACACATAACAAGCTGACTGAAACAGCCTTCTTCCATCTTAGAAATATTGCCAAGGAGCGTCAGCACTAAGCCGGCAAGATTCTAAAACGCTAATCCATGCTTTCATCTCCTGCAGGTCAGACTCTGCAATGCAGTAAATGACCTTCCCAAAGAGTCAGACAAAAAAAAAAAAAAAAANAAAAAAAAAAAAAAAAGAAGAAGAGCACATCTAAGTTTAGATAAACTCCACTGGCTCCCAGTATCTTTAAGAATTGATTTTAAAGGGGCATATTGATGATTCTGCATGTTTGAGCCCAATAAATACAACCTGCATACATGTTACATTACAGGTAACCATTTTCCAACACACACTACTGGAGTGGTAAATATTAGAATTGTTTTTCCTGCCTCCAGCCTGTCATTGGTGTACACACGCACACACACCCACACACAGAATTCAGAATTTAGGTTTCCTTTGCTGATTTAATGTGTTAAATGTTAACACCAGATGAAGAAGTATAATGATCAGCTGATTAACATGCTGATCTTTGGTAGCTTTTACCTGTAACACACCTTACAACAAAGCTAGCTTAATGGGACACCAATGTGCTGATTAATGTTTGGGATGAATGTGCTTATCATTTATTTAGTGTGACACTGTGTAGTTATCATGATATTTATTTATTTTTTTATGAACATCCCACATTGTCCCTTTGGCTCTCTTTGATTTTGTTAATAAAGTTATTTTGAATCAGCAGTTGCAACTTGCTGTAACTGATACCTGCACCAGGAACGTGGACAGAGACAGCCAACACACAAAAAAAGAAAAAATGATTATGGAAAAAAATGGATGAAGATCCACCATAGAGCAAGGAGGAAGGATGAGCTAAAGTAATAATGGCGCTAAATGAGATCCAACCACAATGCAGGCAGTATCCAGAAAAACATATTTGGATGCTGAGATTGATTTTAATGAAAAGTGTGATACTCTTTGTCTGCATTGAATGAGGTAGTAACGGTCATTGCCCAAACTTCAACAAGTGCTCTACTTCTTCATCTGTAGCTTAAAATATAATTCACTGCAGACTTTTAAAGAAACTTTAGAAAAACAATAGCCTGTGTATTTATTAGCAGCCATTGCATTGTTTTGTTAACCTTTCTCAGAAATTAAACCTTTATTTGCACATGTGGGTTGTTTCAGGTCTAAAGATGTAAAGAGGCTGTCAAGAAAATGTAATAGGCTAAAAAAAAATTGAATTGTGTATCAAGAATTGCAATGTAGATGTACTCTGGGCGGCTTTTGAGTGCAGTATGATAAAATACTTTGGACCTATGTTTTAAATTGTGTTACTTCAAGGATTTCAAGGAAATTTGTTATGTAATAAATGCATCTGGCAAAAATTCACATCATGGGGTCTTGCTGTGACCAAAATCACAGCACAGTCCAGCATTCCTGTTCCTGCAGGCTGCACCCACAGTCAAATTAGAAGACTGATTTAAGTTTCATCTCAATCAATCTTAAGTAAAAAGAAAAAAAAAAAGTCGTACAATAACTCCATAGCATTCTTGTATGTACAGTATAAACATTTAAGAATGGTAATGTGGAAATTGTGGTTGTAAGAACAACAAAGTGTTTAAGATTTGGAGAAGAAAAGCTGCCTGGCGCAGCGACTGAGCACAGCGTGGAGCTTTGTATCGGGGTCGAACAAACACAGCAGGACTTCTTTCCATCTCGACATGGAAACAGCAGCTGGTTTCTCTGATTACTGTGTTTAAGTAAAGAAGAGGAACTCATCAGTGAAATCACCTGTTGAGTTGATCAGAGCCTAAAACCTGCACCGTGCCGCACCGCTTCACACTTCTCACATATATCGATCATTAGCCTCAAAAAAAATGAACGCTATGTTGGAGTAACTTGTGATAATTATCTGTCACGGCATATACTGTACAATCACGGCTGATCAAAAGCCTATTCTTTTCAAAGCAACAGACGAGGCTTCAGAATGGAAAACCGCAGGGTTTCTTCCTAGCTGAACCTTGGTTATGATCACAGCCGATCGAAACTCATTTGTCTCGTTACTCTTTCATCCTCTAATAATAGAGCATTTGCATATCTATGACAAAAAATGTATTACAGTCTGAATGGCTTATTGTTTATAGACATGTACAAGATGATTGCAGAAATAGGACGTAACACAGCAGAGCATAGACTTAATTGGATTTCTTATCTAGACATTGTGTACATGATTAAACACAAAATGGGTGTGACGACCGAATTTATGATTCAGAGTTCAACTTGCTGCTGTTTTGACCAAACTTTGTTGTCTTTGGTTTTACAAGCCGTTTTCAGTAGATTGTGATAGAGATATTTGTACAAATAGGATACAAGGGAGTAGGTCTAGCTTTTTTTTTTTTTTTTTTTCCCCCCCCAATATATCATATGGAAATCTAATAAATAAACATATGCTCCTATTTGAGAGAGAGAGAGAGAGAGAGACAGAGAGAGAGTATATGATACTTATACTTGTGTGTTATCTTTATGTAACATGATGGACATGTTACATAAAGATAACATGTCCTCTGGCTATGTTGATATATAAGTAGTGGGTATCTGGTAATGCATGACATATACAGATAGCTAGTCAGCGTGTGTGCGTGTGTGTGTGTGTGTGTGTGTAGCCCGTATAAATATGTTTAACATAAATATGATGCTTTACATATGCTATGTACAATCTACTGTATTTCACATATAAATTTCAAATAATGCAGTTTATCACACCCATGCAAAAAAACATGCATGCAGCATTACTACCTACTGTACACGCCATATATGTATATAAAAATATACTATATATGAAAATGCTACAATTTTAAGATGGGACATGTATTACATTCCCATACACAACAGTCCATGTTTCATAACAAAGATAACTTTAAGGGAACTTTGAGGTAACCTTATATTTTAAAGGACAATACTGGTGATTTTGCACATTTGAGCCCATTAATACAACTCGCATACACATTAGCTTACTGCCAGCTATTTCTCCCCCCCAAAAAAAAAATACTACTGGAGTGGTATATTTTAGATTTGTTTTTCCTACCTTCCAGACTGCCATTGCGTGCAGTTCATTCCAGAATGCTTAAAAAAAACAAAAAAAAAAAACAAAAAAAAAATCAGCTTACATGAGATCCATCCATTGGTAATCCATCACAGCAACCCAAATGCCATTATTATTAGTTTGTCAAAGTTACTTAATTTAATGGGTCCAACACAGAAGAAAATGTATGTCTCTGCCAGGGAAAATAGTCCCAGGAGATGAATTTTACTGAGAAATTAAAAATGACCATGCCATCTACAATCATGTATTACTGTTAGCAGGTGAAACATTGAATTTTAACGTGGGTGTATCACCTGAACATTTGATTTTGAACAATTAGGGGATTTGAAAAAATAACCAAAAACTAAAATATGGCTTTATGTTTTAGAAAATGGTTGGCTGTAACATAACATGTATACAGGCAGTATTTATTAGGCTCAAACATGCAAAATCACTAGTATGGTCCTTTAATGTAAAACAGATATTTGAAAAGTGACGGCTGAGATCCTGCTGAGTGGACAGATGTCTCCTGGTGATCTGACAGTGGGACAGAAGGTCAGAGATTTTGTCCTCCAGTCTGATTTGACCTTTAACCCTTCTGCTGTTTGGCCTGGTCAGAGCCCCTTACATCATTCCTACAGAGAATTTAAAAGAAGCCAAAAAACACAAAGAAAATGCTGTAGTTGTATATATCCTCCAGATGTTCTGACTGTGATCATCTTTATTAGACAGGATTAATACTTCTCAGTCATGCCTGATGATAAAAACCATTCATAAAAGATAGAATAAAAGATAGAATTGAAGATAAAATGCTTTCATGTTCTACAGACTTTTCAGACAAGTCTAATTATGCTCTGATTCATTTCTGTAATTTAAGCTGGTTTGTTTTGACATCTAAATTCCTTGTAAATGTGAATGTGTGGTTTCGTGTATGTGTGTGTTTGTGTGTGTCATCAGGGTACCAACATAAGCACTTAAAATCACTTTAAAATTCAAATGTAAAAACATTGTCAAGGACATTTAAAAAAGTCAGATTCACCTTCCCGCCTGCGATCAGATCTTTAGTTACACTTGTTTGTGGAAGACACGGCTCCCATAGCAACCGACAATTTGTAGTACAAAGATGGCAGGTGAGAGGACGGCCAGGAGACAAAGCTGATCTGTGAAGGAGATAGGTGACTTTTGTTCAGGTTTATCTTTCCACAGCATCACACAGCTGCTGCTGCATCGCTCCGTTACTGCTCGTATGAAGACAGACAGCCACAGTACTTTTTGTCCTGAATGCATCAATACAAATGAATTTAGTAGAGTATGACTTCAGAACAACTTTCTGTCCTTCTCACTTATCAATTTGTTTTTTTGCAACTTCAACTTCATGCTATTATTTAGTTCCAGTTGAAGAAAACACAAGGTTAGACAGTGTTGAGATTTTAGTTATTTTTGTGATGTAAAGCCTGAAATTAAGACACGTTGGACCTTTGTCCATTTTTAGTGTGACCTTGCAACTATTTTAGGGAATTAAAAATCACAAACCTACCTGATGTCCACAGTACCTTGGTGACAGAACAGTTCACACTTCTACAACTAATATTTAACTGCATTGAGTTTGATTAACTTAACACAGACACACAACGTTATCACAATCGTCCTTGCAAAAATGATCAGGCTGTATAAAATCTGCTGTGCAGCGTCTTCTTCAGGCCATTCTTTTAGCTGTTTGCTCTGCTCTTTGGTCAGAATTGTCTGGAGATGAAGCAGGAAAATCAAAATGGGAAAACTATGCCAGTAAGGCCGCTTTCACGTGATAAGTGGTGTGCTGAGCTTGCTGTCCATTATTGTGTAATGGGAATTGAGCAGTGATATTGCGGCACGCCACCTTGAGCGACGAGCGCCGCTTGGATTCTGTGCTTTGACACTGCACTCAAAATTTGACAAAATTCAACTTTGGCCCGTCTGCCGCTGACCTTTTCAACCCACAGCCAACGAGAGAACAGTTGTACGTAAGCAGCTTACGTACAACTACATAAGCTGTACGTAAGCTGAAGCGGCAAAACAATGGAGGAGAAGCTTGTAACTGTGCTAAGCAATTTTCCGTGTTCTACATCACAACTTTAAAATCGTATCATGATCTGGGAAGAAAGGCATTGCTTGGCGAAATGTCAGCAGCCAGACAGATCTACCAGATTTGTAAACAGGCATATAATCTACCATCGTATTTTAAATATCAGGTTAGCCTACATCTGAAGCTAAAGCTAGCTCAGCTGGTAATGTAGGATTGTTAACAGCTGTAACGGCTGTGTTTAGCTCAGGTGCTTCTTGATGACTCATGTTGCAACGTTAGCATTAGCTAATTAGCTCTGTTCCATGCGCTGACCAGGGCTTGGGAGTGTCGGCAGCGAGGTGAGCGACATGCAGATCGCGCTTCACGGCGCAAATACTGCTTATCATGTCAAAGCACTCAAATGTACAACAATGACACATTCCTAGCAATTATTTGGACCATATACCAAGCAAACTATGCCAGCAAAATGCCAAATCTGAATGCAGATCAAGACAATGTCTCAAAAATCGTATCTTGCTTCACATTAAGTGAAAAATGTGCTTCAGCCTTCAGACAGCTGAACAGGGAATGGAGCGCATATTGAGCACGTACAATATGTTAACCATCTGAAGTCATTATTTATCATTATTTAGTCATTATTATTCTATTCACAGCATCCATTTTATTTGCAATGTAATCCAAAGTTTAGTTTACTTAACATGATATATATAAGATATACATCTTAGTGTATTCATACCCCTCATTGCTATTTGTATATCTCTATACATATGCACATTACTCTGCACTTTACTGCTTTTTGCACTTCTGGTTAGATGCTAAACTACATTTAATTTGTCTCAGTATACTCTGTGCAATGATAGTAAAGCTGAATCTAATCTAATTAACCACGCACACCAAGGCCTCTCCTGTTTGAGATGTGCTGTTGTCTTTCCTAATGTTAATGCTCAAAAAAGTTTTCATCCAGCTACATAGTGTGCTGTATATCCTGTTCAGTGAGGAACTGAGAAGAGTTGATAGGCCTTGTTGTTTTTACATGTTCCATTTTTCATCACTGAAAACTTGGTCATTGGTGAATTATCAGTCGCTCTGATTGGCTACAGGAGCTAACTCAAAACTGTATAATGTGCCTTGTAGTTGATTCAGAACTACTTTAGACCTGTTCAGATCTGCACAAACCAATTAAACCAAGTCTGAGTCTACCAAATTAAACTCCATAGGGGTGAAAATATCTTTAAAAAATAATTCCAGTTTCACTAAGGGGCATATTTTCTATCCTTAGTATATCTGTGTGTGGTGTGTAAAAGGGCTGCCACAATCAACGAAGATGTTCATATTTTACCGCTGCTGCGAAAGGGCAAACACCATCATAATGTCATTTAAGGGTGTAAGTAAACAGTTTTTCTGTGGCTTCCCAATCGTGTTGCGTTTGTGCTCCTTTAGGTAAAAACAGCCTTATTGGATTTTATATGGATATAATTGAATTTGAAGATGGAGTCAGGGCCCATTTATTTTGATCTTGCGTGGAACAAACATCCTTGTTGTTCCCTCAAGATGTTTTCTGTCACAGGGGGCTTGGACTGACCTGGAGCGAGTATTTGGGTTATATATTTTGCTGAGACACTTCTACAGACGTTGGCAGATGTATTCCCCACCAGACAGAGAATGAAAGAGGGACATTTATAATGCAATAGCTCCCCAATAGGTCTCATTATGCTTCCCACCTTGTAGAAGGTCCAAAATTTATTATGACAAAACACCAGTCATATACAAACAGTGGCTGAGGTAAGATACAATCTGTCATGAGGCACATTTTCTAATAAAACAATTCCATACTACTTCTAAAATAGCTGTAAGTTTTCCATAAATACATTGAAAATACTCATGGAGTGCAAAATTGATTGCACTGATGTACATTTATGACCAAAAAAAAAAAAAAANAAAAAAAAAAAAAAGCTTTATTTCATATGTCTGTCTTTTTCAGATATAAAAAAAGAACAATAGTTATGAAAATAGCATGAGTATCAGAAATGGATTGTAGATGCTGGAGCCGAAGGAACAATATTATCAAAACGACCCACTCACAGGACGCCACGCTGCCGGGGAGTAAGACCTCAACACTTTCACTTGACTGCACCATTGAATAATGAGATATCTATGTCACATTGAATCCACAAATATGAAAACATGAAATATGAAAAAAGCGGAAAAGTGTACAGAGTATGCTGTATACAGTAAGTTAGATAGGAGCTAAAAGCTACAGTACATGTTAAAAAAATATGATTTACCACATTGCAAATAGCAAAGGTTTGGCTATGCAATGATTCCGTGTGCACAGCAGCAGAGAAAGTCTCATTGTGACATACAGTTAGTGAGATTTTTGTCACAAATAATACAAAAGTAGGTGAGAAACACTTGGCAAATGACATAATGTCTGTCGAGTAATTCTAGGCTAATCGTTCCCGTTAACGCTCACAGATTCCAAACACATTCCAAATATCACCTCACAGTACTTTACTGATACATGAAACTGAAGCTGTACTCTTTTTTATTTTTTAATCCAAAAATATAACAATCTCCTTATACTCCTCATATTCTCCTCAGTGAGAGAATAATCGGAAACTGAAATGTCTTTGGCTTATTTATCACACACATATGTGGCTTCGAATCTTTAGAGATTGAAGTCACCAGAACTGCACTAATGCTCTGAAAATGGTCAAAATAAGTGACATTATTTGACAAAAAAAGTGCACATAGAATAGAAATGAGAGATGGATATATTTCATGTCTAAATATATGCTTATTTCCCCCCAAAAAAGCCCCACTCTGTGTAAGTCCTCGTGATCCTCAGCTCAGAGGACATGGAGTCCAGACCTGCTTCAGTCTGGACCTGCACACATCCAAATAGCCTGGGATCAAATCCCATCCTGAATCCCTCTGTGTGTTTTGCTCTTTCTGTGTCTGGTAAAATTACCAAAGTACCAAAAATGTGTACTGTCCCTTTAAAAAGCAAGACAGAAAATCATATGACATGAAGGTGGAAATGATGCATTTTTAAACCTCAAATATAACAGGGTGAGTAGTAGAGACAGCCAATTGAAAAATTGCTTTATGTCAATGTAAAGGCACATTCAGTTGATTTTTAACCAAGTGCCTTTCATTTTGAGCTCTATCATGCTAAATTAAATCAAATTAAATCTAATTTATAACTGCTCAGCAGTTTCAGTCAATACATCAAGGGGATTTATGAATATTCTATGAAAAACCTTAAACAGTAATGCTTGCACACCAACTCAATCCATCATTTTAATCTAGCCATTAGTAGATGACATTTCGATTCAGGCTGGGTGTTTTTGGAATCTTTTCTCTATGTTAAGCCCATACATGCAATATTAAAAGGCCAATTCCAAACAGACTGAAGGAGTGTGAACATGAAGATGAGGAAAATCTGATCATTTTGACTGCATAAAGTACTGCACTTTGTCAATTTTTTTTTTTTTTTATACATATTTCAGTCTCAGTCAGAGAAAGCTGCTGAGTTAAATGAAGTGAGGAGTTTTACAAAGGTCACTTGCATTTCTCCCAGTCTTTCTTGTGTCTCTTGCCATTTGAGTCTTTAGACACTAATACCTGATACCACCGAGATGAAAAAAAGAACAAGAAGACAGCTGACAGTTTTAACAAAGTCAGGGACATTTGTCAGAATACCAAACTCACTGCTGTGAGATTTACAAATGCTGGCTCAGCTGGCTTGGATGTAGCCATCTGGGATTTCTGTCAGCTGTCTCATACGAAGCAAAAATGCCTAAAATAATGTCCAAGTAGCTAAATGAGATAAATCAACCAATCCGTTAGCTTTCTTTGTTTTAACTTTTTTCTCCCATCATGCAAATGTTAAGGGTTATTGTAAAGTTTCGTATAGCACCACTCAGAATACCTTATTGTGCCCCTCATGCCAGCAGAGGGGAATCTGAATACAACTGTGCTGCACAGATGAGGTATCAGCTAACAAACTGCAAACAAATGCAATAAAGAAAATAAATAAATTCTGGATTCACATGTGGTCTAAAACTGTCAGACCAATCTGTGTTGTGTTAGTCAACAACACATTAAAAACTGATCTTACCACGTGTATTAATGTTAAATTTTGAAAATGCTGAATGGTGAAGCTTAATGCTACATGTGGCAGGTCAAATTTTGCAGTTATTATAAAACATAAATCCAATGCCAATGACTGGAAACATAATAGGAGAAGAATTACTGTCAGTATTTTGTCCTTGTTCCAGAATGACATGAGCAGCTGCATGAAGATGCGTGCTGCATCCATGTTGATGCAGCATTTTGTTTGTCTTCAGGCACTGTAGGTGATGATTAACACCAGTGCTGCTGTTTACTGTTTTTGTAACCATCCAGTTTGTCATTGATTGTGTATTGCTACAGTGTCTGGGAGGTTATTTCTGATCACTGGACTGAACATTTTGGTTGAAGACATTTTGCTTTTCATCTAAAAGCCTTCAATAAAAAAATTAAATAAAAATAAAAATATAAAATAAAAATATAAATAATCCATCCATCCATTCCTCCGCTCACCCGGGTCTGGGTCGTGGTGGCAGCAGACTAAGCAGACTGGCCCACACTTCCCTGTCCCCGGCCAGGTCCTCTAACTCCTCCTCGGGATCTGTCAGTTTGCAAGAAATCAATGTGAATATTTAAAATTGTAAGGTTGCAGGAATAAGTTGGAGTTGCTGAGATTTAGCGTCTGAGAAGACGACTGGATCTGTGAGAAATCTGCTGAATCATTACAGAGCCTAATGATTCAAACAGGAAATTGTTCATATGGATCTTTTCTTGTTTTTGCGGAGTACAGCAGCAAACACAAAATCCTACAGAGAAATACTGACGTTTCACTAGCTTTACTGTAAGCTTCTTCCTTCATAAAGTAATCACCTCTACCTATAGCAAAGTCAAGCTGACAAAGTAGACAGGCCCACTGAGTGCTGGAGCACAATACCAGACTCAAACAGCCAAAATTATTATTTTGGCTGTTTGAGTCTGAGACAGGCTGTTTAATGCAATAAAAGGCTTTGCAGCTTGAATAACTCCACATTCTGCAGTTGGACAGGTATTCTAGCTGCAAAGCCTTTTATTGCGTTAAACAGCCTGTCTCAGCCTCAAACAGCCAAAAACAGCATTTTCACTGAAATCAGGCATTATTAATAATATCAATATTTAATTTTTTTAATATCACAATTATTGTCGGTATATCATGATACCACTAGTGTAGATTTTTTTTTTTTTTTTGNGGCGTTCCCAGGCCAGCCAGGAGATGTAATCCCTCCAGCGTGTCCTGGGTCTTCCCTGGGGCCTCTCCCCAGTTGGACGTGCCTGGAAGACCTCCCTAGGGAGTCAACCAGGGGTCATCCTTATTAGGTGCCTGAACCACCTCAACTGGCTCCTTTCAATGCGGAGGAGCAGCGGATCTACTCCGAGTCCCTCCTGGATGTCTGAGCTTCTCACCCTGTCCCTGAGAGTGAGCCCAGACACCCTACGGAGGAACCTCATTTCCACCGCTTGTATCCGTGATCTTGTCCTTTCGGTCATTACCCAGAGCTCCTGACCATAGGTGAGGATAGGAACATAGATTGATTGGTAAATTGAGAGCATCGCCTTCTGGCTCAGCTCCCTCTTNACCATAGGTGAGGATAGGAACATAGATTGATTGGTAAATTGAGAGCATCGCCTTCTGGCTCAGCTCCCTCTTCACCATGATGGTCAGGTACAGCGTCCGTAGGACCTCAGACGCTGCACCAATCCGTCTATCAATCTCACGCTCCATCCTACCCTCACTCATGAACAAGACCCCGAGATACTTAAACTCCTCCGTCTGGGGTAGTGACTCCCCTCTAACCTGGAGGGAACAGTCCACCTTTTTCCTACAGAGCACCATGGTCTCAGACTTGGAGGTGCTGATTCTCATCCCAGTCGCTTCACACTCGGCCTCAAACCTGCTCAGTGTGCATCAAAGGTCACTGTCTGATGAAGCCAGCAGAACCACATCATCTGCAAGAAGCAGAGATGCAATTCTGAGGTCACCAAACTGGACACCCTCCAATCCCTGACTGCGCCTTGAAATCCTGTCCATGAAAATCACAAACAGGATTGGTGACAAGGGGCAGCCCTGGCGGAGTCCAACACCAGGGCTGCCCCAACAAAAACAGGTCTGATTTAGTGCCGAGGATGCGGACAAAAGCTCTGGCTTTGGTTGTACAGGGACCGGATAGCCCGTGTCAATGAACTCGGTACCCCATACTCCTGCAGCACCCCCCACAGGACACCTTGGGGGACACGGTTGTAGGCCTTTTCCAGGTCCACAAAACACATGTAGACTGGNAGGACACCTTGGGGGACACGGTTGTAGGCCTTTTCCAGGTCCACAAAACACATGTAGACTGGTTGGCCATACACCCAAGCCCCCTCTAGTATCCATGCGAGGGTGAAAAGCTGGTCCACAGTTCCACGATGGAACCCACATTGCTCCTCCTGGATCTGAGATTCGACTATCGATCTAATTCTCCTTTCCAGCACCCCNAACCCACATTGCTCCTCCTGGATCTGAGATTCGACTATCGATCTAATTCTCCTTTCCAGCACCCCTTCATAGGCTTTCCCGGGAAGGCTGAGAAGTATCCCTCGATAGTTGGAACACACCCTCTGGTCCCCCTTTTTAAAAATGGGGACCACCACCCCGGTTTGTCACTCCAAGGGTACTGACCCAGACCTCCATGCAATGTTGCACAGGTGTGCCAGCCATGACAGTCCCACAACATCCAGAGACTTCAGCATCTCGGGTCGGATCTTGTTCACTCCTGGTGATTTGCCACTGTGGAGCTTTTTAACTACCTCAGTGACCTCCACCAGAGAGATGGTCTCCGATCCACCCAAGTCCTCCATCTCTGCCTCCCCTGTGGAGGGCATGGAAGCCTGGAGTTCCTCAAAGTGCTCCTTCCACCGCCCGACAATATCCCCAGTCCGGTGAGTAGCTTTCCGCCCTTGCTGTAAACAGCTTATATAAATAATATTATAATATAATAATATTAAATAAATAAAAAAAACAGTTAAAGCTAGCATGGGAACATTAATCCCCATGGTGCAGCCATGCCCATCATTAAGGCTTGGTCATGCTTTCTTGAGGGGGCCAACAGTGCACACACTTCTACAGAGAGTGAAGGTATTTTGTACTTTGCGCAGTCTCCATTGCAATATTCTCTGAATGTTGAAATATGTCTGAGTGTTGGAATATTGTCTTTGGTGAAAATCCTTCTGAATTTCTTTGATGCTCTCACTGTATCGATTGACTGTGGCTACATGTTGTGCCTTTTTTCTGTCAGATTTGGTGTTTTTGGCTGAGCTGATTTCTGATTTGACAAACGCCCAGTCAGGATAACCGCAGGATTTCGGCGCCTGATTGATGTGTTTATATTCCCAGACTTCGGCCCTGGTATCAGTGAAAACCATCTCCAAATGCTGTTATCACTTCCTCATGCTGGTTTGAAGTGGAGCCTTTTGGAAAAAAAATATTTGAACAGCAAAATGTCTTCAGCTAACATCTGAATACTTGGATGACTGAGATAAACTTTCACAGACAGATTCTTGCCATAATGTGAGTGCAGCTTAAAACTTAGAATAGATCAAACCTTCTTATCTTCTTAATTATGTTTCCAAGATTGGTGTCCACACATACACCATACTGCATGTGCAACACCAATACCCTGTTTTTTTTTTAAGGGTTTTTCAACATTGCCTGAAAACATGAATGACCGGGCACATATGTGAAGTATTTGGCACATACATAGCAAATATAATAAAAAGAAAACAGCTCAATAAGGGATATAAAAAGTTCCACTCAGATATCCTGCCTGAGGCAAAGATGTAGCCTTTGCTGCGGCGCGGTTTTAATCAGAGGTAAATCTGTTTTTCTGGTTTTCATCTCAGCTCTGCACAGGCTACACTAAGGCAAATCACCGGCTGCTAATGCCAAGTCTAAACACAGGGAAATCAAATTATGGTACAAGTGGTCCATATTAAAACTATAATTCCATTTCCATATGCATTTCAACTTCTTCAGGCTACTGTTTAATTGTCTATTGCAAATAAGAGTCAGCAGCCAAATAAGGATGATGAGAGTGAATAACACATTTCTGCCTCAAGTAACATAAAAATTATATCCATTATGTCTGGGCATCCTATTTATCAACTGTACTGAAAAAGAACCATGAGGTTGCTGTTTATTAGTTGAAAAAGAAAAAATAGAGGCCATAAATTGATCCCTGTGTTATTAAAACCATTTCTTTTCCTATTCATGAACTCTGAATACAGTTTGTACTCAGAGTTCTGGCTTGAAGTGGCTGCTGTGTATCACAGACATACAGAGATTATGGTTGCTGAATATGCATAACATTCTGTCTGAAATAGAAAATAAAAGTTAAATTATATGCATGGCTAGATTAAGACCTCTACTGTTCCCTCGTGTTTCAGCTCAAAGGGCCCAAACTGTGACAGTACACAAACATAATAATATTTTGTGGCCCTGATAGGTAAATATTTCCTTTGTGTATAATTACATTTAACAACAACCTGTAATATCTCCCTCCACCTGCAAAGCAAGAAAAGTTCTGACTTGGACTGGTGTAAAATAAACCATATTAGCCATCTGCTCTTTGTGGAAAACATATTTCAATCAATAAACCAATCATAGCTCCCATTTTTCTCAAAGGACAGGATACAGGATGCTGACTGCCAGTTTTTAATTCATCTAGGAACCTATTCTGAAACCTTTGCAATGCTTTAATGTACAAAAAAAACAAACAAAAAAAACCAAAACACAGAGCTCTTCCTTGCCGCAGCAACACTGCGTACACTGAATGAAAACGTGATTTTTTTTTTTTTGATACTGTCTCTTTAAGCAGGTTCTGTTCTGATTGGCCAGCAGCATCAGGCCTGTGCTGACAGAACTCACAGGTATGTGGCCAAAACACTTGCTCACCAGCCTTGAAGATGTCTAACCGCCATCCATTTTACTGGATGGATTTCCGTAGAAGTGTGTGTTCAAATTTATTTATTATTGGGATAAGCCCCTTGAGATGCAGCATCTCGTTTTCAAGGGGGTCCCANTTCAAATTTATTTATTATTGGGATAAGCCCCTTGAGATGCAGCATCTCGTTTTCAAGGGGGTCCCAGAAGTACACCTGTCATGTTTTGAAACCACAACAATGTTCAACACATACTCCCTACTATATTACACTATAAAAATGAGGGGAAAAAATCATATGTTCCTTTAAAGATTTTTTTTTTTTTTTTTTNTTTTTTTTTTTTTTTTATTATGCCAAAGAAAGCATACCCTGGGTTGGTGATTCACGCAGCTAGATGGCTCTTTGTACCTTCAGTTAGTGATCCTATATTCCCACATGTTGCCCCCTGCAGGGACCCACTGACCGGCTGCCCCCCTTTGATGCAAACCCAGGACACAATGATGGCGACCACTAGGAAACATTATTAAAATATAAAAACCCATGAAAATAATTGACTTTAGATCCTAAAACATATTAAATTATGTCAGCAAAATACAAATTACTCTCTCTTGGTGAATGGTTATTCATATCCTCCATTTCCCTGGGAACCAATTTATTTGTTATATACGGGCACTAATAGTGTTGCAGGTAGGAGGAATGAATCATTTCTAATGACTGAAAGTCAGTGTACAGACATAAGAACCTAATGACTGTGTGTTTTTTCTTTTCTTATTTCTTTATAAAAAAAAATGGCTGATTTACAGTTGTAAATCAAAGCTTTGAATGATGACAGCCATAATCAGTCAAAGCCAGGCTCTTCTTTTTTTTTTTTTTTTTNTTTTTTTTTTTTTTTTTTATCGTTATCCCTGATTATTGTAGCAGATAGTATCTACCCCTCCAGAGGAAGGCACTATGATTGGTTTTGAATGTCCTTGGATTTTCAACAACTGGATTTGACTGATGGCTGAATAATAACCTACCGGTACATTCCCTATCATATTCTAAGTCTTCTTCTTTACTGAGAGTTAAAGTTTAGCAGTGCAAAGCACTTTTCTGTCTTTGTCTTAGTATGATCATTAGCACACAGTCCGTGCTGGCTCTCCCCGTGTTCAGCATACGAAGGGAGTAGATAATTGTTGTATCCTTGTACCTGAAGTCAGAGAGTCAGAAATCTCTGTGAGGCTCAGGCCTGTGGACAAACGTTGTCCTCTTGACTGTGTCGAACGTTTTCATCTCAAGGTAACACAGGAAAGAGTTTATTTGGCGTTACCTTTTTTTAGTCTTTGATTCCGACCTTTAACTGTGCTGTCCTTCTTTTCCCTGTCAAAACAACTCCAGCGTGTTAAAGGTAGAGGTAGCCCACCCAGTAGACAACATTGAAAAGCAAGAACGAGGTGGGAAAAAAGACCCTGGAGTACACATCCAGTTCATGTAGATCGATGTGAACACGGCCTTTTCTCCATGCACCTCCTTTACACTCCTCATAGCAGCAGAAGAAGCTCTGGCAGTCTTTTCCATCTAGACACTCGTAGACACAAGCGTCTTCAAACTCCTGCCAGTACATGGCGTTGTTTAAAGTGATGACGGTGTGTGGAGGTCTCACATCCAGAACAGAGTAGTTCTGAAAAAGAACAGTCACATAGATTTAGAAATACTGTAGATTTTTCTAAGAATTCCTTATGTTCCTATATTTCTAGAATAGAGACTTAAGACTAGTACCCTTTACCTGGACCCTTGAGGGGCTTGGATAGCAACAGATTTGATGTGCCAATGCTATTATTTGAGTGCTATAGCATATTGCTATATATTTACATATTTTTACTTTTTACTTATTTTTAAGGGTCAATTTCCTTGACTTTGGAGTGCTTTTTTCAGCCACAGAAGCCTTTATTTTTTTTTATTTATTTTTTTTTATTGATTTTTTTATACAGGCGTCAATAACACACTGTGAATAAACCATTGGAAAAAAAAAACAGGCCTGTATGTGTTTAGCTCATCATGAAACCCATCAACCAACCAAACCACCTCTCTCAGCCCAGACCAAAAAAAAAAGTTTATCTGTTCATCAATAAATTAGAACCAGTAGAAAAGGGATATACAATACAGTTGTTTACACATGCTGAATTGTACTCCCCTTGGCCAGTAAACCAAATTAGACGTGACATCCGTGAAGTCCTCCTTTAATTAACTTGCACTTTGTATATGTATTTATTTATATAAACTGAGACAATGCATATTAATTGTTAATCAAATCAGTCATATTAATAAAATTGATTTTCATTGATTGAACTTCTTTGTAACATTGTGAGGCAGTTCTCTGGACACACTCTGACCAGCTGGCTAATAAAATACATAACCCCAAATTATTACTAAGATATGATTTTAAAACAGAATACACTAAGTAGCATTCCATTTTCATAATAGATATGCATAAAGAAATTGTATACAATTGTTGGTGTAAAATCTTTACAATACTGACCCTTTCATATGCATTAAGAAATTAATGTAACTAATGTAATGTAACTGTAATGTAAAAGAGAAGAAAAAAAGAAATTAATGTAACTTTCCCAAAAACTAGCAATTAGCAAAACTTAAGATGGAGTTCAGCTGCATGAAAACAAATTACCTTATAAATAAGGCATTGCCGAGCTCATAGATTATATTACATTTTAAGAAATCTCTGAAAGACTGAGAGAGTCTTTGGTTGTGAATATTACAACATTTTCCCCAAAATTACTAACAGGAGGGCCAAACTTTCTGAGCTTGTCGTCAAAAAGTAACTCCTGATCATCTTTGCGTAAGGTTAGATTCTAGCTGAGGTTTGACAGGTAGGATATTGGGGCATTGAGATTAAGCTCATCTGAAAGGAAAACTGAAACAGGTATCCAGAGTCCACAGTGTCAGAGTCACTTTGCCTCCATTTAAATTTACTGATCAGAGCTTTGGTTTTCAGGACAGAACAGGAATCCACACTCTGCTCTCTCCTTTCACTTGCTGATGGAATAGAAAAGACTCGTCTGTCTTGGAAGTTTGTTCAGACTGATGCAGCAGTGCTAAAAATAGTAACAGTCTTATCAGAAGAGCTCATAAAGGGCAGCATCGCATCATCTCAACCCTGAGAGGCTTTCTCGCTCCCATCTTGTGATTACAAAAGCACAGCACTTTCCCAGAAAATTTACTTCTCTAACAACTGATGCATTAAAACCATCTATCTCATCATCCCATTATGCCACTTCCTTTTGAGTTTGTTGTGAATAATTTGAATAAAAAATACTGCAATGGGTATATTTAAAGTACCTGTAAAATAACAAGGAAAAAATAGATTCATGGGCAGCTTTACCGATCTTTTATTTTCCCTGTAGCCTGGTCTTCGAGTGCTGTGCGAGTAGTAATTTAACGTGGCGTACTCCATTAAAGCAGCAAAGACGAAGAGGAAGCAGACGGTGACAAACAGATCCATGGCGGTGATGTAAGACACTCTGGGCAATGATGTCCTGGCCACCGTACTGAGAGTCGTCATAGTCAACACTGTGGTTATACCTGACGGGTAGAAGAGAGGAAATACTCATATCAGGGGATGATTACACTTTGGCTGTTTTCAATCCTGTAGCCCATTTTCTCTGGTCTGAATCAGAGTTGCTACTTTGGTTGAATTTACCCTTTAGTTTGGTTTTTGTTATGCTCATTGGTTAGAGATGTCTGGGATGAGAGCTAGACAGTCAAAACAGGAAGAAGTTTCTGCATACCATTAAAAGACCATATCGGCGATCGTGCATGTTTGAGCCAAATATATACAACCCAGATGTTACGTTACTGACAACCAATTTCCAAAACTAAAGCGGTATTTAAGTTTTCCTGTTATTTTTTCAAAACCCCTATTATTTCAAAATCAAATGTTCACACATCTTAAAATTCATTGTCTTACCTGGTAACACTTATGCACGATTATAGAAGGCATGGTCATGTTAATTTCTCGGTAAAAGCCATCTTCTCCTGTGACTATATATTTCCTGATGGAGACATACAGTACATTGTCTTTCGTGCAGCAGCTCTGTGTTTGATTGGTTAAATAAAGTTACTTCATCAAAAAACCTAATAGATATCTTGTTCGCTGTGATGGATTACTTCACTATTTTTAACAGCGTACTGGAATGAACTGAAATCAATGGCAGTCTAGAAGGTAGGAAAAAAATCTAAAATTTGTCACTAATGTAGTATATTTTGGGAAATGGTTGTCAGAAACGTAACGTGTATGTGGATTGGGCTCAAACATGATTGATGAGCAATGTTTAGCCAGACGAATAGACCCTGGTCAAACAAAACATCCTGAGTCTACCTTGCAAAAAAAAAAAAAAAAAAAAAANAAAAAAAAAAAAAAAAAAAGAAACTTTCATAAGGAACTCAGACAGCAAGGTGCGCTATGGTAGTGTTATTTGTCTTGTTTCAAGCAGAGAAAGTGGAGTAGATGTCCCACTGACTGGCTGTAAAGGTCAGAAACAGATTAACTTCTTGTACAAGTTTTGTATTTCTTCTCATCCAACTCACCAATATCTAGTTTTAACCAGAAACATACAGTATATGAGAAACAACACATCAACAAAATGCTAAAACAGATCAAATTGAAGATTTGACAGATAAGAACATAGTTGCACAATTAATCATCTAAACATTCAAGTTTAAATTTGGCAAAACCCAAACAAATCTTTTTTTTATTTCTTGGAAAGGGTAGGATTCTCAGAGAAAACAAAGAACAACTACACTTCCTGTTCTTTCAGTACCTGCTTCCATTCTTTCCCCTCTCCCCTTTCTCTCTTCCATGAACATTATAGAGATGCATATAAGAAAAAAAGAACATCTGTGACTCTGCCACTGTTTCACCGAGGTTCCCATGGTAACAAGCTGGCCTCATCTATTTCAGGCGGACATCTCACACTTTTGCTTTAGCCTGGACTTTCCACAGTGATTACCCTTACCTGCATTTCTGCTGACACACATTCAACAGTTTCTGCTCTAAACAATAGATTGAGCACATTTAACTCTACTGTCACATTTTTCTCAATAAATCATCAACTCCTATCATTCTACGGCCTGATGTATACAGACTAATTTCCTGAAATAGTTCAACAAAAACAAATGTTCAAATGAATTGTGTAACTGTAATTGTGCTACTGAGCTCAGTTGCTGAGTGTTCATTATTAAGGCTGAGACCTGAGTGGAAAGGCTTGCTGTTTAGGCTGACTCACTCCGTTCCTTTGTGCAGGTTAGGATTAGACTCGGGGGCTCTGTCGTCACTCCCACACTGGCTTAGCTGCCCTTGTCTGTGTACAAGCAGACTACCATTCCCTACATCTAACATCCATTTATCATCTTCAGTTCTTGTGATTTGAACGCCGTCATACTAGAGGCCAAATAGCAAATTGTTTCTCTTCACTTGACATACATGGTGTAATGGCTTTTTAATGCGACAGATTGTCACCAGTCGTTATCCATTTTCTCACTCTGTCTCTATAATCATATTTTAATCTAACAAATCGTCACTGTGGAGATGATGCAGTAGAATTGCAGTATCTGGCACAGTGCGGGGTGNAATCTAACAAATCGTCACTGTGGAGATGATGCAGTAGAATTGCAGTATCTGGCACAGTGCGGGGTGGGGGAGGGGCTGATGTAACATTTTGGTGATGTGACACCTGTAAAATATGTTTTCTTATGAATTTATTCATTAATTCAGTAGTGTTCATACTGTAGTTAGGACTCTTTATTCTCATATTCAGCACTTGGGTCACCACAAGGGGGAAAGACATCTGTGTTGGGTGCGTTGCTAAGAAACACGTTTAACAGGAAGTGTATGATGGATTCAGAGTCAAGGGTTCGAAGAGAAAGGATGCAGTTTGTGGGTGTGCTCGGTGTAATACATCTCTTTATATAAGTCTGGCCGGTCAGAAAATAAAGTTAGTTGCTTTACAACCACAATACGAGTCTGAATGGTGTAACAGTGACACCGGGTCACCAGTTATAAGAGGCCACACAAAGCAACAGATGTCCACAGTGAAGAGCTGAGCGGAAAAAAAAAAAAATCACAAATTCATACAAAAGGAGCCCAAAATTAAAATTTCCCATATGAGCAAAGCTGGCTTCAGTTCAGTGAATACCAGCAGATTTATATTGGTATTTTAAGATGGTGGAACTCTAGGTTCCTAATCAGTATTTATGTGACTGAATGTGAATGAACAAGTTATATAAAATAAATGAATGAAAATGTCAAGCCTCGCCTTTAGGATGCTTTCAAAGCAGTGTTTGCGTTGTGGAGAGTGATCATGGCTCACCTTGCTAACATAGCAACATGCGTCATCAACAAGTGCCTGGATTCTGACATTAACTAACCTACCGTATAAAAACTGGTGTTCAAATAATGGCTGATATCTAAGTATAGCCGGGGGGTGAAGTCAGCAGGTCGGTCTCAAATAAAAGCCAGGTTTGGTGTATGTCCGTTACTGGCCCAGGCAAATATTACTGTAATCGGCTACTGCCACCAGATGACAGTAGCTATGTTTGAAGTACCAAACTCCTTAAAACCTCTCCTGCCATTGTCCCTTCAGCCAGAAGGCATGGCTGGGCTCAACGTGAAACAAAGTCGTGAACGTGGAACCTGTCCCCAGCAAGGAGCGAGTGATGCTCCGCTGCATCACCAATCTGGAAAAATGGATAAAGTGGATGAAAATGAACCTTTATAAAAGCTGGCTTGAGGCATGTTCACACTGAAATGCTTCTCCTTTGTGGTGTGGTTTTTATGCGGTTATGGGTTCGTCCATCGGTGATGAGACGCTGAAAGCCGGCTACGAGGCTCTAGTTTCGGGTTTGCATCACACCACACATCCATAAACAGCTGTTGCAGGGACTGCTGCCTTACTTTCAGCACGGCACCACATTCATCTTTCCCAGAGGGTTTTAAAGGAAAACTGAAGGACTCCAACTATAGGACAGCCAACAGAAACTTTGATGAGAAGCATGAGATTATATAAATATAGCTTAAAATTAGAAATAAAAGCCTGCCTCAAATAAAGGCAGGCTTTTATTAAAGGCCTGGTTCTCTCTGCAGTTGAGGGAAATAAATAAAGGTCCTGGCTGCTATTTGAGCATTTACGGAACATTAGCAGCGAAGCTGGCTTTAGCTTCTGGCATAGCTAACCCAATACTTAAAATATGCTTATTTATAAATCTGGTAGGCCTGTCTGACTGCTGGCATTTCACCAAGCAAGTGCCTTTCTTCCCAGATCATGATACAATTTTAAAGTTGTGTTGTACAACTTGGGAAATTGTTCTACACAGGTTACAACCTTCTCCTCTACTGTTGTATTGCTTCTGCTTATGTCACACACAACTGCTCTCTCATTGGTTGCATGTTAGAAAGGTCAGCGCCGCTCAGCTCAGCGCATATAATGTGAAAGCAGCCTTGCAGTGGCCAATCAGCTTCTAGTAGACCATGTAATGTTATGAAACATCTCCAACTTTCCAAATTGAATTCCTTGCTCAATGAATATTCTCTTACGTATTTATTTATTTTTTTGCTGCTGTGTTTTGCAAATGGAAGCTTAATAATTTGAACAGCGAGGTTATGCATGTTGCAGCACAGCACAGTGTGATCAGCTGATGTACTACAGTTTTGTGTGTGTGCAGTGCACCAAACGTGCACTAAAGAGTCATCGATTGCAACCATGCAGCAGAGTTTGGACATAACTTTCTTGTATGTTTCCAATGTTACAGAAAGGAGCATTTATGGGAGAGCTGACACACATGTTTTAGTTTGAGGGGGCACGTGTACTGGTATACCACTTATACACATATGATAAATTACTTTTATTGTTTAAAATTTATATGGCTATATTGATAACTGATATACTTCTCAGTTGTTTAAGAACCCTGGTCAAACACAATCAGCACTTAAAGGACTATACCACCCATTTTGCATGTTTGAGCCTAATATATTCAATTTTCATATGTATGTTATGTTACTGACAATCATTTCCCAAAGGATAAAACCATATTTTAGCTTTCCTGATATTTTATCTTTCAAAATCAAATATTCAAGTGATAAACCCACCTTAAAAATCAATGTTTTGCCTGCTAATGGTTACACAGCCTTATGAAGTCACTAAGTCGTTAAAATTTTTCGATAAATGCAGGTCTTCTTTTGGGACTATATTCTCTGGTGGAGATATACATTCACTCTGCGCTTTTTATTGTGCTTAAAGGCTAAAATTGCAAAACTTTGAAAAAACCTGAATTACCTATCCTAAGAACGTTTCAAGTATCAACAAGTTGATTTTAATAGCGTACTAGAATGAACTGAAACCAATGGCGGTCTGGAAGGTAGGAGAAAAATTTTTTTTTTAAGTCACCGTTCCAGTAGCATGCTTTGGGAAATGATTGTCAGTAACGTTATGTGTATGAAAATTGAATATGTTAGGCTCAAACATGCAAAATGAGTGGTATGGTCCTATAAACATGTAAAGGATAAAAAGCAACAAAGACAAAAAGAAAAAAATGAATTAAATCAATTACCTGCACCAAAATGCTCCATGGGGCTGATGACAACAAATCGAGTGCATGTACCCACAAGGAAAAAAGGCAAAACAAAACAGAGGAAGCAAATGGATGACTCAAGAAAAGTGACAAATATTCATGCAGAAGACCACATAATGAAGGAGCACATAAAAAGAAAAAAAAAAAAAAANAAAAAAAAAAAAAACATGAGCAATGCATGATTTAAAACATACAAATTAAATGTTGACAAAAGATATTTTTGTATAACTACGTTTACTGGAAAGTAATTTGTTTTTGGTTTTTTTTTTGGTAACAAGCCTGTGTTCTGGGTTGGGATATTGAGTGTACCTAATGCTGTTCTGGCTGGTGTGGCGTCTTTTTTGATCCAGAATGACACCCAGGAGAGGACCACGGTCAGGATGCAGGGGATGTAAGTCTGGATGGTGAAGTAGCCCATTCTCCTGCTCAGGTCAAAGTACACAGTCATCACCACATAGTCTCCTGTGAGGATGAAAACAACACAGCCAAAACATTTGCAGGTTTATTACAAAGTAGGAGGAACATTGATGCTGACATCTTTAAAAATCCTGAAAACAATATGAGAAAATAACAAATATAATGTCAAATAATTCCATAATTACCTTTATATTACATCGACTGCATGTTCTTTCATTTGCTGTAGGTGTTGTGTTAAATTTATGAGGAAAGAAAACTCAGACACTGTAAGATTTCTATCCCAGAGAGCTGAGTCAGCAGTATTGAGCAGCGTGCATACAGCTTCCCTGTCAGCTTTCAGATAACCGATTTCAGCTCCCATATCTCTTCCCAGCTGAGATCAATTATTTAACTTGGTAAGAAAAAAAATTAGTTTCATAAAGCCATGTCATGTGAATCGTAAAGAACACTGAACTGAGCCAGAGTAGAGTATACCTAGAAACTGACAAAGTCATTACGGTGTGTTTAAAGCACGTAACTATTAAAGTACATATTGTATCTGCAGTTATCTGTGAGCTTTTAGTGACTTTAAATGGGAACATTATACAGTTTTATACGTTATTATTTTCATTTCAGTGTTGAAACCTTTATAATGATCCACTTCTACTCTTGCTGCATTATTGCTGTGCACACTAAGTGAAAACAAACAGTTTTAGAGACTGTCTCTTTAAAGGACCGTAATGGTGATTTTGCATGTGAGGCCAATAATACAACACGTTGCATTACTGCCAACCATTTTCCAAAACATACAAGTCGAGCGGCAAATTTTGTAATGTTACGTATGATGGTAATGTTACGTGTATGATGGCTGTGTTTATTGGGCTCAAAAATGCAAAATCACTGGTATGGTCCTTTAACAATGATTTGATTTGACTAACATGAACTGAAGTGATGTTACAGTGGCAGCTTTATTCTATTCCTGCTGGATTGTGAGAAATTAGAGTATGTTACCTTACCTTAGCGAACGTGTATTGTTCTTCTCTATTTCTTTTTATTTGATTCTGGAAAATTCTTATTATTCTTAATTCTTCACCATATGACTTTGAGGAGTCTCTCACAGTCACGCTGTAAACAACACAAGGCCCTGAAAATTGTGTTTTTCCATTTTCAAGGCCTCGTTTTTTTGGCACAGACACCATGATTTTCACAAGAAACACCTTGTAGTTCTGTCTAATAAAAGATTATTCTCAGTCTAATATTTTAGGTTGCAAGAGTTCAATGAAAAGTAAAACAAGAAACATTACTTTAGACTCCTGACAAACACAACTTTGTACACACTAAATGAATGAATGATATCCTGGAAATGCTTTTCACCACTTTCACAAAGTCAGCATGTGTCGGTTGCGTTAGATCCGGTAAAGAGATGGAGCCCACCTGCTGTGGTCTTGATGACTTCTGTGGTGTTTCTCAGGCCCATAAAATCAAACTGGTACAGACGCCAAGACTTTTGGTCAGCCGCCTCCACAGAGTTCTTCCTCCACTTATAAATCATCTCATCCCGTGGGTATCCATCTGTAATCACACAGAGCAGGTGTGTGTGTATGTGTGTGTGTGCGCGTGACCCCTGGCGATTCATGGCACATCCTAATGATGGATACCCTACGCAGACAGACCCGGGCCAACCGGAGCAACATTTGTCTTGTTCTGGAGGCTGGCTAATGAAAGACACTCTGAAATGAAGACAGAGGCAGCAGGAAAGTAGATTAAAAGAAAGCTTTGGTTCAATAATCTGCTGAATCCATCTTGACGCTGGAGCTGACCTTCACCTGATGCGCATGGAGCCTGGGAGTGCTCTTAACATCCATCGTGTGGGGTTAATGACGGGTTAATGATATCGTTACTGTTTTGGTTTCACACTAGCCTGAATCCCTCCTTTGCTAAATGGACACAGGATCATTTTAACTCGAAATGCTAACAAAATTATAATCGTGCCTGATAGCATTTTGATGTAATAAGCTTTCAATTAACTAAAAACATTAACTGTGGGGGGGAAGATGTTAGCCAAACTTCTAATTGTTTTCAAACAAACTTGATGAATGAATCCCATTAACATTTGCCTCATTCTCTCCTTTGCTATTAATGATGTCATTAAAGATTCAACAGTCACATTTCAGAAAATAACAGCTTCCTGTTTAAAATGGCCCTTTAATTTGTAATACACTTTTATAAATTATGACATAGGACTGGTTATTTCTGTAATATGTTTGCATAAAGCATTCGTAAGAGGCTCAAGGTGCAACACAACTTTCTTGAGAGCTAATATGCTTTAAATGTACTTTAAATGAACCACTTTATGAAGTTTCTTTAATGCATCAGGAAATTTCCTGAGTATAAAAAAGTGCAATTTGTCACTATTATTTTGCCTTCTCTCCATGCCGATAATGGCTAATGCAATCAGCATTAAAGGACAATACTAGTGAGTTGGTGCATGTTTAAGCCCAATAAATACTACCTGAATACACGTTACGTTACTGATGACTACTGTATTTTAAAATATAAATCCATATTTTACTTGTCCTGTTATTTTGCTAAATCCCATAATCTTTCAAAATCAAATGTTCAGGTGATACATCCACCTTAAAATTCAGTGCTTTGTCTGCTCACACTTATGCACAATAGTAGAAGACACAGCTGTTTAATTTGTGAGTAAAAGCCGTCTTCTCCTGGGACTATATTCCCTGGCGGAGACATACATTTTCTTCCATGCAGCTCTGTGTTGGATTACAGTTAAATTACCTAATTTTAACAAAAAAATAACAATGACTTTTGGTTTGTTGTGATGTGACTTATCTCAAGCACGTTTCAAGTATCTACAAGTTTATTTTTATAACGTACTAGAATGAATCAATGGCTGCCTGTACTGCTCCAGTAGTGTGTTTTGGAAACACTGGTAAATATAGTAATGTAACGTATGGGGGTTGTATTTATTGGGTCAAACATGCAAAACCACGAGCATGCTCCTTTAAAATCGATATTCAGTATTAATACAGTTACTCTCAATTTAACTGAGGAGGTGAAAGCCTTGATGACGGTGATGTTAATACTCACAGCTGGAGAAGATGAGCGGACAGGAGTGCTCGTCCATTGGAAAGTTGTGCAGCTGCAGCTGACATTCTGCGTTTATAGTCAGTCTGTTAGGGAAACAACAGGATCATTCTTCATAAACTTCTTCTCCTCAGTTTCATAAGACATAAAAATAAGAGGTCAAGATAGACTTTTTTTGTTTGGGTTGAACTGTATTAATCTATAATAGTAGTAATTTACACTAGTTCTACCTAACAAAGACAGAAATCTCTGTCTGTGGCACCAATATTTCTAGAACCCAGCACTATATGACGTTTAAATTTGGCAGGCTTATCGCTCAGGACCCAAGGACTTGGTAGTGTCAAGGTGAAGTTGTTTGGATGAGCGGTTCCCTAATTGAGCTGTGCCAGTAAAAAGTTGTCTGTGCAGCAAGATATGCTCCAGATGTGGCAACATACACACCAGTCCAGTGACAGGGTCTCAACCTGACCCCATACAGCAAACAAAGCTAGCTCATGAGGACGTGCAGAAGTTGTTTGGGGAGTTGAAGTTGTTTTGAGGGCGCTGTGCATGTAAAAAGTAGTTATGTTTCACAATATTGGAAGCTCAACTTTATGCTGTACTAGAGCTAACAATAGCTAACAATGCTACCAGGAGATAATGCTATTGTTAGCAAACCAAGATAGCTAGCATTGCTAACCTATGATAGCCATGCCGTTGTTAGCTACCATACGAAACCACGCTAACGTGATATTATCTACAGTTACACATCAATAGTTAGTTGTTGAACACTGAAGGGAAATGGAGTTGTAAGACTTTATGAAGTTCTAGGTTTGTATGAAGGGAGCAGCGGTGCACACCATAAAGTATGGCCTGTTCCGAACAGGCACGTTTTGAACGGACACTGCAAACATAGCTAGCTCGTGACGTGCAGAACAAAATTATGGCAGGCTGCGGCATACACCATAAAGTTTTGAATGGGCACTGCACTAGTATTATCATAAATGGGATTAGAATGTGGGCATTAGTGAACGTTTTGGCATTTCTGAACCATGTTATTGTATATTTAAATTTTCACAAAATGTTTAACAGTCAAAAATAAAGTAAATAATTAAAAGTAAATATTATTGATTTTTGATTTATGTCCTTTTTTTTAGTATGAAGATAAAAGGCCCAAACTTCAAAATACTTTGAATTTTACAGCTGATCCTTCAAAACACATCAAATCAGATCATAAATCTGTGTGAGTCATACATTAATATCCTAAAACAATAAACTTATTTTGTTTGTGTTAAAACATCATACGATTGAACATACTCTCAAACTCTCTTCTATTGGAGCGTGACATACAGCATCAGTAAGCAGCAGTTTAATCTGAAAATTAAAGGGACATTACGTATCTCATTTAGACTTTTATCAGACAATGCTGATCCAAAGAAGTGCAATTTCACATTTACACAACAGATGAGTGATCAGCCAGATGCTGGACTCTATGATGACTGTTCTAAAATAGGAGCCAATTTATTTTAACCATTTGTTACCGTGGCGACCTTCCTGATTACATATGGACAAACCTACTTATACCCTATTAAGTCATTGCAGCACTATTATGTAAATTGCTGGGAAGTTTACTGTGATGAAGCTAAAGCCCAACTGTCCCTGAAGACTAGACACACCTACAGTATTGATGTGATAAAGACAATATATTCTTGCTCTTTGATTATAAACCAGACAGGGCAAAGCAATTAACCTTTACAGATATCATTGAAAAATGTGGCTACCCACCATGTGAGTGGGTGGAAACAGACTGTGACTGGCTTCAAACTCTGAGGCAGAAACATGCTGCAGCAACACAGTCAAAAGATTCCAATAGGCCTAATGGTATGTAGTTATAGCATTTTACGATATAACTTTGAATATTATATTCAAATATGGCATAAAGAAAAGCTATCTGCAGAATATATGTACTGTTCTGGGATTACTACAATGTTATAGTGCTCTAACAGCAATATTACTTTCATGATGCTTGTACTTTTCCTGATAACAATATTTTCTGAAGGCTCCTAACTTTTGTTACTCAACTTTAGCCTGCTTTTAGCAATTATTAGTAAAACAAACATTGATTATTGGCTTATGATAGCAAGATAGATGGTTCACCTGACCTTTTAACTAATTACATGTTGAAATATATTAAAACAGACTTGACCTCTGTCTGTTAAAACAAAAATGTGTAGTATATTCATGGCGATGACACAAACACAATAAAAATTTTGAGCTTGCTATGTCTGGCTGGTTTTGTGGATCAGTTTGAATTAAGTGATGTAATTAAATAATATGACTGGATATCTGTGACCTGTGACCTGGACTAGACAAAGCCACTAAAACTCTAAAGCTGGACTGAACTGTAGAAAATGGAAGATGCGTCATCATATTACAACGGCTGAAAAGAATAAATAGTGTGGTAAAAGTAAATACACAGTGCTCAGGAATGGCCACAGATAATCCGAACATGAGGAGAACAAATCTGGTATGATCTTTCAGCCTCATTAAAGCATTGAATTGGGACAATACCACCCAAGTGGGAGAGGCATAGATATCATAAAATGTCATCTGTGTTTACTCCAGCCAAGCCAAGGCACAATTAATACAAATGACATTTCATTGTCTTTCTCTCTTGCCATCGACGGATATTACTCCTCAAAGTTTGCAGATCCCTGAATACTGAATATCAATAGCTCCATGAGGGAGAATCTTGCTGGGCTTTGTTTGTGAGTTGACTTGGCCATAGCAATGGTGTCGCTATGGAAATGTTGTGGCTCTTTGAATTTCCTCCGGTCAAACCCAATGGGTATCTGTTCTGATCTGGTTCTTCTGGTGAATTAAATAAGTTGTGCAAAACAGTTTGATGGTGTTTACCTAAATAAACTGAAAAAAACTCTATAGCAACTCATTATCAATTAAAAAGCAACCAGAGATTTGCTAAACACAAGGATGATTCCAGCTAATAATGAGGACAGTGTAGAGATACTAATTGCAGAAGGAGCAGCATATTAATGTCAAGAGTGCTCCAATTACAAAGCGTGCTTTAGGGCATGAGGGGCCTGCCTTAGAAAATTGGTCTTAAAGCTCAAGCAGCCAATTTGCTCTTGAAAATGGTAATGATGGGGACTAATTGCTTCTGCCGTGCTCTTTTTCTGGTCCATTTTCATAGCAATTTTTTTTGCATAAATTTATAAGCAAATAAGACTGATAAAGACTGTGACAATATGAACTGATCTATGAAACTTTATTGAGCCCCAAGGTGAAGTTTAGGTAGCCATGCTGCACTAAAGGGGTCCAAAAGTTTGTATCTGATCTGAAACAAACCTGTGTAAACGTACCTAAACCCAATGTAGATTCATTTTAAAAAAAGAACTGAAAAGGACCCAAGGAGAGTCGGACCCAACTAGAGAGAGAGAGAAGTAACACTGGCAGCAGCATGATGCGCCACATTTACGAGCAACTTTTCTTTCAACTTGTTCCTCACATCAGCAAATAGCGCCGCTATTTTTCCTGCCCTTCATTTTACACTGTCTCCCTTCAACAATACATTTTCTTCTGCAGTGACTCTGATAGGGAGTTTGCTTGAATCTACTCAGGTATGAGACATGTTGATGTACAGACCTGAGACCTGAGGCATTGTCCCTGGAGCTGACACAACCCAATTAGGCTGAACCTGAGACAATGGCAATGGAGCTGACACAACCCAGTTAGACTGAATATAATTTGGACCAAGCCCGACTCGGGTTCAGGATCTGGTCTCGGTTCCTAGGTACTGAGTGGAACTGTTAAGACCTCTACCCTGCACAAAGAATACAGAGATCAAGGAAAAACCTTTTCAGAACCACACTCAGAATGTTCATACAGCTTTCCATACAATATAATGTAAGATCCAATAGTTCATTAAAAAAAACAATCATTATTTTTTAATTGTGTAATTTAAGGTCTACTCTTTTCACGTGTTCTGCGTTTTGGCTCACTTTCATAAAATGAAATCATACTTTGGCTTACAATACGCTGTAATCCTGCATTCTGTGACGGATGTTGTTGCCATGATTATCCTTGTGTCAGTCAGTACCTTTATATGCATTTTAAAACCTTGATTCTAATCTAATGAGGCAATAAATCTACAGGGTGTCCCCAACAAATGCATACACACTTTGAATGATTATAACTCACTCAAACTTTCTTTTCTTTTACAGGTGCAACTGATTTGAAGTAATGGAAGAAGCAAGACTAAGCAAAAGATTCTACACTTGTCTTCTTTAACTTGGATTATAAAACCTAGACATATCTTAATGAGCATTATATTTATAATCATTCAGAGTGTGTATACATGTTTTTGGGACACCCTATATTTTTGAAACATCATGTAAACAACATAATCATATCAGAATTGTTATAAATCAACTTTGGTGTGAAAGACTAACAGGATTATACAATTTATCAATTCGCTTAAGTATGAACTATGTCATTGTACTGTGCATGCATCTCCTCACCTGGCATATTTCCTCTCATAAGCTGAAATAACAAGTCATGATCATTTGGGGAAGGATCCGATTAATTCCATGTACATGTCTATTTATATGTATTCTTCCCTTAAATCGTGGTACACACCAAAATCAGAGGATGTGTGCATGAATATTTGTAATAGTAGCAGGAAAATAGCAAGAGGAATATTCATTGAATTCCTGTACTGTGTTACAAAACTGCTAAAAGCTAATGCTAAACTGATTTAAAAAAAAAAAAAAAAATCACTCGCTTCCTCTAACTGGTTTATAATGCTAAAAAAAAAGCTGTCGCACTGTTTCATTTTGCCACTCAGACACTTTTGATTTCCATTCTAAAGCAACAGCTAAAAGTTAGCTTTCATAAGCTTACCTTAGGGTGTAAAGAATTTTCCCATCATTCCATATTCTAAGGAGCTGGTTAGGCATTGTAATCCAGTGGGAATCCGCACTCTTGGAATTTCTGAAGATGGTATCAGGCAGCCAGATCAGTCCAACCATATTGCTGTTCAAAGTCAATATTTTCATGGTGCTGTTGTATCTGAGGCGACTGTCTGTCCACGTCTGAGCAAAGATGATGTCAATTTGGTATTCCTAAAAGACAGCAAAGAAAGACGTGTAAGTGGATACACAGTGCATTATCATTCAATGGTATTTCATCTAAAAATATCACTGATATTATAAACGTGACCTTAGCCAAAGGTAATGAGAGAAAAGGGGAACAACTTCACTTGCTGGAGTATTGATTTTGTTTCAAAGTCACAATAACCATGAAAAGAAAGATTATTAATATTTCAGCTACACATCTCTGTCTGCCATTTACTCTTTATCATTTGCACTGGTATGAACACTTGTGCACATGCCAAAATCCCTAAGAATGCAGTGCAAATGAGTATGAGAAAGAGAGAGAGAGAGAACAAGAGAGAGAGCAAACAGGTTTCTCATCACGCTCTCTGTCCCATCCCGTTTGCCATCTGCTACTGTGAGGCACAGCAAAGGTCATCCATTATTTTAGCTTAAATGCTAGCTGATCTTGTGTGAAGCCCAGGTTGGCTTTGGTCGGTCAGTACTGACACCTCGACCACATTGAAAGAAAGAGGCAAGTGGCAGAGTTTGTGTTTTTTGTGGCTAGATGTGAACTGGCACATTATGTGAGATCTCTGTACTGCTTTCAGAATTGTCTGGTCAGCAGGGCTCATTCATGATGCCACTCACATAAAACTCCCTGTTGGGTCTGAAGACCTTTGCTGCTGTCATTCAGAACACAGAGAGCAATCCGTCCAGTTCAATGACTTCAACAGAGGTTTCGCTTTTGCTTTTAGTTACTGTAACATGGATTATGTGGTTGAATGAACAGCACAGACGGCTGAAGAAAAACCCAGCAGGTAAATGCAGCAAATACATGGAGTCTGGAAACCATTAAGGGGTTTACTAGGACCTACTGCCCATTACACCATAACAATGTCACAGATAAGAAACTGATAAGCACCAATATGAACTTTTCTTTAAAGGATCATGCCAGTGGTTTTGCATGTTTGAGCCCAATACATGCAACCCGCATATACGTTCCATTACTGTCAACCATTTCTCAAAACACAATAATGGAGAGGTAAATTTGAATTGTTTTTCCTACTTCCCAGACAGCCATTGGTTTCAGTTCATTCCAGTAGGCTATTACAATGCTATTACATTGTAGAGACTTGAAATGTGCTTTAGATATGTAATCCATTCCAGCATCTATTAAATTTTTTGTCTATTTAACTAGTCCAACATGGAGCTGCAACAGAAGAAAATGTGTCTCCACCAGGGAATATAGTCCTAGAAGACGGGTTTTACAGAGAAATTAAAATGACTGTCCCTTCTACAGTACATTTAGACATACATGGGAAAACATAAAAATGTGAGGTGGGTGCATCACCTCAACATTTGATTTTCAAAGATTAGAGGATTTTGCAAAATGACAGCAAAACTAAAATGCAGTTTTATGTTTTGAAAAATGGTTGTCAGTAACGTGACATGTATACAGATAGTATTTATTGGGCTTAAACATGCAAAATCACTGGTATGGTCCTTTAACCTACTTCATTACTGTGGACTGTGGTGATCTAGTGAGAATAAAGTCTACACTGAAGTCTGGACTTCAGAGCAGCATCAGAAAATGCACCTTTCAGATGTAATCCCCTTAATCACCATTAACTCTACACTACTGCTTGTTTTTCCAAAATGTTCTTATACATTTCCAGTTAGTTACTGTTCTAATCTCTGTTTGGCTTTCTGTACATCATTCTACAGAAAGTTGTTAATTATTAAATCAGTAATGCAAACTAGACTGGTTCTCAAATAGCTATTGTTGGTTACATAATGGAAAATAATACATAGTGTTTTGTATCATTTTACATTATTACATGGAAAAGCAAAATTTCTCATGTCAAGATGCTGAAATATTACCTATATCAAACAGCGAATGTTCTGCTTAATAGTAGTAGTAGATTATTTCCCAACAAAAATCATGATCATCACAGTCGTCTCAATTGCAAGATCTAAAACTAAACATAAACAATTTTTTAAATTCAGAATCTGTTTTTTTGTTTTTAAATTATTATTTAATCATGCTGTATTTCCTTTTTAAAAATGAAAAGGGGAAACCCAAGGGTCTACCTGTTAACCTAGCTGTTACCCATATTAGTAATCATGCTGGCCTTGTGAATGGGTAAGACCTGGGAAGCGAACACACTGATCCACTTCTGCTCTCCCAATGTGCACACTGAGTGAAAACAGGCCACTTTAGGTCCTGTCTCTTTAAGGCCCCCTCCAGAATACCCTCCGTTGTTCTGATTGGCCAGCCGTGTCAAATCTAATGCTGCATTCGAGCACCCTCGAAAGTCGGATTTTTCCCAGTCGGAAGTTCCGACTGGGAAAAACCCTCAAACCATTCCAGCCAAATGTAAACAAAAAAGCATAGCTGAACACCAATAAATAATGTAAGATTAAATAAACTTAGTAATAAATGCTAACTAAAGTAAAGTTAGACTACAGGACTGTTTGGTTGTGTTGTTTTACAGTGATATTAATCACAGTGGGTATTCAGTATTTATGCAGATAAGTCATGTTGAAATTATTTACACTTACGTATCAGTGTCAAACAGTTATACACTGTAGATAGTTGACTTGGCGATATATTTTGATCTTTTTATTTCAATTTCACGTAAGAAAAAAATACTTTATTCGCCTGTTAGCTGATCATTTCCATTCATAAAGCTGGCTTCCAGGGGCGATGCCATGTTGAGTGACATCATACTCGTGAAGTTGGGATAGATAATTTTGGTCCAAGTTTGCCAGTCGGAGCTCTGACTTCAAATGCTGTTCCAATGCATTTTTCCAAGTAGGAAGTTGGAAAAATTCAAGTTAGGTCGGAAAAATCCAAGTTCTGAGGTCTGTCGAATGTAGCATAAGCTGGTAGCAATTTGGAAAAACAAATGCAAACACTGTTCTTCTTTCTAACCTGTAGGCAGGTAAATTCAAATGTGTTACATGATGATGTAAACATTTTACAGAAATAAAGGACCAATCAAAACAAAGCTTTCAGGGCAGTTCAGGACCTTATAGATTTGTCTGACTGGATGGATTTCTGTAGCCATAAACCTCAAAGTTTTGCACCTTTGACATAGTTTAGCACAAACTTCCTACTATATTACACTATAAAAATGAGAGATAACAAAATGCACAATATGCCTGCTGTAAATGAATTGGGCATGTTCATTCAACAGTAAGATATTGTGCACAACATTTGCAGCTCTGTAATCTTTAAAGAAAATGACCAGAGCTGTGATTATTAAAGAGCCACATTATTGCTGCCTTATGGTAGCTGCACACCAGACACAGTTTAATGAGACGAACAGTTGCTGCGAGAATCACATTAAGGTAAAATACGGCCTTAAGATTCTCATGATCATTGCATTTTTTTTGTTTGTAATTATGGAAAATGGAATGAATATGCTTGCGTGGGGATTGTTAAAATTATATGACCCCGTGTAATGGCTTTTCCCCCCAATTACTGACATTTTCCCCACAATATTCAGACAAAAAGATCACATAATCATCATATTTTTATGTTAGATTTCTGAGGTAAGGATCTTAATAAATCGGTGGCCATCTTCTTGTCTTACTTTAGGACTGGCTGATGTTAAAGCCTCTTTAACAAATAGAAATTCCATTGTCAGTACTTTCTTGACTATAGAGGTACTTCAGGGTTGCTCAAGTGGAAAGCCTGGTCTAAATTTCTTGGTACTTTAATATTTCTCTGGGATCAGAATCACAAATGTGGAATATTTCATAGACATTAGAGTCAAGGCATTGAAGAAACAGCTGAAAAATGTATTCCTATGGAAGAAGCACTAAAACAATCCCTGTTTCAGAATCCAAGGTCAAACTTTTATAGTGTATTTCAATTCTTTTGACAAACTGAAAAAGTTGGCCTTAGTTTGATAAATTTATGAAATAATAAAATATAATATTGACCTATATAAAAAACACAACATGTTAAATAAATGTGACACCTGAGTAAAGGACACACCAAAGTGACACTGCTTGGCTTATGTATTATTTTATGTTATTTTGTAGTCTGCATGTCCTCTTATAAATGTACTATAATTATCTCAATTAACTAACAGGTGACAAATGAATGCCAACCTGTAGATTAAGCGTTATTATATTTAATAGCTGTTTGAGGATTTATAATTATATACAGTTGCTCTTTCTCAGAAGTTTAACTTGGCATGCCTGTTTACTAAAGTAGGTTTTATTGTTCATTTTATGACTCCATATTTTTTTTATTCTAACCAGTCTCACAATGGTGTTTTTATGCAAAAAAAAAAAAAAAAAAANAAAAAAAAAAAAAAAAAAAGAAAAGAAAGAAAAAAACTCTCCACAGCAGAAAAGCCGTGTTCTTAAAGTTCTTTTAGCCACTTTACAATCAGAGATGGATAATATAATGACATTAACAACAGTCTGTCATCCTCCTTCAACCCAAACCTTTTCATTGTTGCCATCCCCTGAATTTCATCTAACCTTTCACCCAGTCTCTGCACAAGGAAGATTTCATTTCAATAGCTCACTAATTAGAATAAAGTCCATAATCAAGAGAAGCACTGGATGCTTGTGACCTTTAATTGTGTAGCACTTAGCAGATTTGAAAAACTAGAACGTTATCCAGGCTGAGGAAAGTGCTGCAAATCAAATGAATGGAACTAGTATCAGCTGATGCAGTCACATCTGGAAATAGTTTCAGATGGAGGATGAGAGGTAAATGTCACATTACAATTTTCAGTTTTGTAATTTCTTGTATATTCCATATTAGATGGTAATTTTACTATCCTTGACCACAATCCCCGAATCTGGAGCCGCTTTTAGCCACTACAATAGGCATTGCTGTGAGGAAAATTTGTTCTTTCCTTCAAACGCCTCAGAGGAGCAGCTATATTAAGATTGCTGAGCTAGAGATACGCTTACAGAGATACGCTTAAAGATACTGCTCTACAGTAAAAAAAAAAAAATAGACCCAATGTCATAAATTCAAAATCAAATTGACCTTTGGATGCAGAATACAGTGGCAAGAAAAAGTTAGTTACCTGCATTTCTGTAATAATTATTCATCAAATGTGGTTTGATCTTTATCCAAGTAAACAAAAAGAGTGCTTTTCCTTGTGAATACTACAGTATATACACCATGTAAACATCCACAGTCACGGGTTTTAAAAGTAAGTGAACCTGTTGTCTAATTACTTCTCTAAAAGGTCTTCTCGAGACATATCTGTTCATATGTACCATGATCTGATCAAAACAAATTTCAGAGGACCTTAGAAGAAGATTTGTAGAGCTTCATGAAGCTGAATTCCAAAAAAAATCTCTACAGATCTGAGTTTCCATCATTCAACAGTAAGACAAATGTTACAGTGGAGGAAATGTTGTACTGTTACTATTGTCTACAGGATGGGGGTTTCCTGTAAATGTCACACCAACAGCACAATGTACAATGCTGAAGGAGATAAAAAGAGCACAAAGGTTACAGCAAAAGATCTGCAAAACAACAGTGGTGTTGTGGAAGGACAAAATGGAGAAGCCACTGCAGTTCCACAACAACTTCTGGGACAGTGTTTTGCAGATAGACGAGACAAACACTAGACTGTTTTTTTGTTTTTGTTTTTTTTTTTGGCAGAAATGGACAATGCTAGATTTGGAGAAAACAAAATGGTACGGAACACTAACGCCAAATTCTCATTCCATCTGTGAAGTGTGGTGGAGGGAGCATCGTGGTTTGGCTGCTTTGCTGCCTCAGGGCCTGGACAGCTTGCAATCATTGTTGATCATTGTGTCATTTCCTTTGCTCGTATTCATAGTTTTTCCTTGTATTTTCCCTCATTTTTTTTAAATGCACTTTTGACTCCCCAGCACTTTCATCCAAAAAGAGAAGTATTTAATCTGCTCTTAACACCACGCAGCATGTCTCTGTGTCCTAGTTTCGTGTCAAGACAGAAATCAGCTGCACTCATTCAGATACAGAGTCACCAGCAAGTGTGTTTTATGCTGATGAAGTTAGATAGTTCATTTCCTGTTTAGAGGTCCGGCTCTGGCCACTGCAAGAGAAACTAGGACAAAACATGCTGCTCCGCAGTGTGAAGCTGGCACTGAAAGATTATGCAGCAAAAGGAATTTGCCCTGTACTTAGAGAGATCGCCTCATGTTCCTCTGTTGTCTTGTAAGTGTCTCCTTGTATCCTCATTAAACGCAGCCCAAGGCTATTTTGAACGGGGAAACACATGCTTTATTGGCTGCCCGGTGAATGTGCTACTGCTGAAGGCAATGAACAGATTTCTACATCTATTTTAATAAAAATTATTAATGAGTATGTTAAATTTATTTTTACCAACCAAGAGTACAGCTGGACCTTTTCACTTGGCGTTACCCCATAAACTTACACTATTTCACGGCATCATCAAAGCAAACTTTCTGTGGCCATTCCCTCATTCATACACATTTTCTCTGTAAATTCACGCTCCCAGGAAGAAGAATTTAATCATATTTACCCCATTCTTAAGCCAAATTTTGCCAACCCTTACATGTTAATGTGAAACTTAGTGTGTTGACTATGAATGTGCTTGAAAACCTTGAAAACACAAAAATACAGAAAATAAAGTATATATCTTATGCTTCAGCCTGTGAATGCTGCTTTCATAAAACTACAAATCAGTATACTGTTCATCAAAAACACATTTCTCATTGTAATTTCCTAAGTAAAAGCACAAAGGGTTTTAAAGAAAAATAATTCTGTGCTGCACTCTCCTTTTGGGTTCGGCTACCATTGGAATTTAACTGGAACATTGCGTTTTCAAGGTCGGGAACATGCTTGATTTTTGAAGGAACTGCTGGAAATACCTCCTAATTATTTCAGCCACAAGCTAATGCTAATCACAAATTGACAATCTGAAAAAGGCTTTTATTGATGAAAAAGATGTAATCAGCCGGAGACAATTACTTTTGCTTTGTGCAGAGCAGAGTGCTGAGCTGCTGTCACTGCTGAAGGAGGCTTTCTTTGATGTCGCCTGCTGGCAAAGCCACAAAAGCCAAAAAATCAAGTAGCCTCGAGGTAGTTGAGGGATTAAAGTAAACTGTGCCGGACACAAACTATGGATCATCTCATGCGTGAAGTTTTGCAGAGCTTTAACAATGAGGGAACTTTCGCTTTCTTTTTTTTTTTTTTTTTTNTTTTTTTTTTTTTTTTTCGCTTTCAAATCTCATTGAAAGTAACTGGACTTTTTCTGTCTACACAATGCACCATATACTGTAGCTCAGTCATAGCTCATGAATACAAAATGATAAAACAACAGTCACAAATTTACAACCCTTAAATTACAGTATTGGCAGCCATAATGTGTTTTAAAGGGGACATATGATACATTTAAATGTTCTTGGTTTCATTTGCATCAATGTGTTTTTTGCTTTAATTTGAAAAATCACATTGATTTTCTACTCTCTTCTATTCTTTGCTACAGCACCTCTGTGAAAACAGGCTGTTCTAGGTGCTGTCTCTTTTAGGAACCCTCCAGAAAAGCCTGCTCTTTTCTGATTGACCAGTTTGCTAGCCTACTTTGTGGGTGTATCTCACCAGGTCTGTACATGGATAAACTGTGTTACATGTTGACATCATCATGTTACGGAAGTAAAGGACCAATCAAAAATGAAGCTTTCAGGGCAGTTCAGAAAGTATTGGTTTTGCTTAGTGGATGCATTTTGTTATGCATGAACCTCAAGTTTTGCAGCTTTGATAATGTTCAACACATGATCCCTACCCTTTAAAAACGAGAGTCCTCTTTAACTTAAAGCTAACGTTACTTATATGAATACCTTTAACCTACAACTAAACATGCACACACTACAGGAAGCCACACTGCCTGTCAAGATTGGCAGGATTTTAACATACTCTTCTTTCAGGGCCTAAAGTTTCTTTTATAACACACTAAACTATGGAGTAACAATCGGAAATGATGAAGAAAAGATTACAGAGATAAAAGACATGGATAAATCCACATATGCCTTGATTAGAACTGAGCTCAGGAACTTAGTTTTGCTGCAAATGAAGGTAGGAATATATCAGGTAATTTCACTGTGAGATGACAGGTGAAGTCAATCAAATAAAAAGTGATAAATTTCATTGTCTCAAAAATAGAAAAATGTACAAGGGCATGTGACAAGGTTAATACATCCTGCTACTGATGGTGTTTCAGCTGGACTATAAATTCATATTACTCATCAACTGATTCTCCTAATTTAAGAACAAATTTCAAAGCTAAGATCTTCAAATGACTTCAGTGGTTTAATTGCAGATAAAGTCTAAAGAGACATTGTGAAGTGTAAAGAATTCATTAAGTCTGCCTCCAGCTGGTGATTTCGGCCTGAAATCGTGGATAATGACAAAGACAGTGCTTTTATGTTTTTTTTTTTTTTTTTNTTTTTTTTTTTTTTTTTTTCCCTCCAGTTCTCAGCTCTGGTAATTGCAAAAGGTGGCATAATTACAGCAAACTGCTACCACATACAGAAAATTACAGGGTGTCATAGCTGTTGCATATGAGTTAGCAACACAGTTTATACACAAGCTTTTTAAAACAAAGCATAGAACATGGAGGATGATAGTCAGCTCAGTACACGCTGCAAAAATAAAAACTGTATGATGTCACTTAACCCTATAACTCCATTTGTGTCACAATTGATGCATGAATTTCTGAGACCTCTACATCCTCTACATGATCAGTTATTGACCAAACTGCTTATTATATTGTATCTAAATAAAAATGTTCCAGTTTAAATCCTGTTGAGTTAAATAAATGTCTGATGTATCAAATGTGATACAAAAACAAAATTATATATGCAAAAAAAAAAAAAAAAAAAAAAAAAAAAAGTCAGAATTTTTTTTTTTGGGGGGGGAGGGAGGAGTTTGTAAAAGGGTTCAATAAAAGAAATAAATTGCAAAAAAATTAGAATTTTCTGATAATTATTTCATGGGTCAGGCTTTACAGAGTTAAAATTTTAATTGTAAAGATGAAGATAAGATATTGATCAGTAAATATATGACACAACAGCATTAAATTGCACCTTATGTGGGAATTGAATGCTAAATCTTCTATGTGCAAGTCAGACATGCACCCTGGATGTCTTCCTGGGGAGGTACTCCATGTCAAACTGGGAGGAGACCACAGGGCAGACTCTGAACAAAGTGGAGGGAATTTATATCCTATCTGGCCTGGGAATGTCTTGGAATCCTCTGTAAGGAGCTGGAGGAAGGAGACATCTGAGACATCTGCAGACATCTGGACTTAGCTTAGCCTGTTGCCTTTGTGACCCAGACAGGATAAGCAATGGTAAATAGATGGATGGATGGATGGATGGATGGATGAAAGCTGGTGACTCATGACCATAATGGTAACTCTCCCAGTCAATCATATTTAGACTGGCAGCACACTTGCCTATAGGGCTCGTCATCAGCCTATCATACTTTTGTGTGTGTGTGTGTGTGTGTGTGTGTGTGTTTGTGCCTGCCCTTCCTGTTATGGCTACTAGGCACTGGCTGCAACAGAACATAGACTGTATTAAAATCCCTAAGAAATCTCCCAGATACTCTCTTGAAATATAAATTCACAACATGTTATCGTGTACATCACTAATTTCATATTTTCTAATGTGTCACAGTGACAAAACATAATGATTAGAAACATTGTTAGGCTTCCTATAAGATGTGTGTGAGATCATGGTGCCTCAGCCTATCACAACTGCTGTATCCATGGTGGTTACAGCTTATTTGTCCCTCCTCATGTTCCCTCCTGCTCTGCCCCCTTTGCTAAATTTTTGATTGTGTAGCCCCAGGAACTGCCAAGATGGTATTGAATGGTCATGAGAGTAAATCTCAACCAAATGAGCCTTCAGAAAGCTATTGTTGATATCACAAATATCCATGTTTCTCAACAGTGGTGATATTTGATGTCCTGTCATAAAGTAGCAACAAAAATCAGCTTCAGCATTGCAACTGCCAGGATTCCAAACAGGAAACTTTGAAAAAAACTCATGGCTAGGTCTCCTGCAGATGCCATTGTGCTGACCTCTTAAGGAAAATTCTAAGTGGAAGTAGACCCTGATCACTCTGTCTAAAAGCAGCAGATTAAGCAAGAAATGAAACAAAAAGGAAGTGATAACTTTTCAACTTTGAAATCTGAAATTGATTTCACTTACAAAATACAGAATAGCCAATAAATTAGCTCCTGTGCTTATCAATTTCCCTTGATAATTTCACAGTATTCTCACAGAGTGACAGAATAACTGAAGAGGAGCAATGTAAGCCTCAAAACACCTTTGGAACTTTTGACTGTTTACCACTTAATCAAAAAGCTATCCCCCCCCCCCCCCCNCCCCCCCCCCCCCAAGCCTCTCCATAAATTCAGATGATTAGCGCCATGCACTTTAGATAACTGGCAGAAAAGTAATCAAAGAAAATAAAATATGTTAAAAGCGACTTCTTGTAAGTCATTATGATGAACAGCCTGTCAGTTAAGGGAAATTGCAATTAAGAAGGAATGGATGATGACTGAAAAACAAGTAATTCATTCTGAGAAGTAACAGACCAAGAAAAGATTCTCAGAGAAATCCTCAGGGCTGGATTATAAGGGTGCAATCACAAAACCCAGCACACCAGAAGGTCATGTGTGCAAGGACAACGGGGGCATATCCAAGTGCACTTGTTATTTTCATTCACGTACAGAATGTGCAGTGTGTAAAAGGGTTGGTTGAAGTGGAATATAAATTGAAAGGTGCAGTGATTAATCACAGTCCTCTCGGCCAGTTGCATTACCTGCCACAATCCCAGTGGTGCACGATAACAGCTCACTCTGTGGAAAGAGAGACCAAACTGTCTCCGAGCAAGGTAATAATGTACACAGCAACACATATGTAATAATTGCTGAAAATTTTAAACTACCATGTAGGAATGTGTCATAATATGTCATCTGAGGTTTTTTTTCTCCGATATAAAAAATATTCATATCACGATAATGGCAAGATTGTAGAGTGATGACGTGTTGATGAATTTTCACATCATGCGCAACAAGAAGGAACAAAATGAGCATGCACAAAAGTAGCGAGGTAGCACTTGTCGAATTAGTTCCTCAAATGGGAGCTCTGTTGTTTTAAAATACTTTGGCTCACAGCCAAAGGTGGGAAATTAACAAATCTGCTTTGCCACCTGAAGCAGAAACACAGGTTGCGTGAGGAGGTGAGCCAAAAAAAAAGTAGGCCAATGACATCGATTCAATCATGCATAGCTGGCTATTGTACTCTCTGTGGAAGAAAAAACAAACGGTAGGGTGAAATTATTAGCAAAGACTTTTTGTTAGCGGTGACTTGTGGTATTAGCAGTGTTAGCCTAGCCGCTATGCTCGCTTCAATTGAGTTTGTCCTCTCAACCTCGGGCTTGTGGTGGAGTTGGGCTTCAGAGCAGCTATTAATCAGTGAAGGGAATATCATGATCTGCCAAAAACCAGCAATTAAGACATGATCAGTTATTTTATTTGGTGGTACTATTTATGTTACATTACTAAAGACTAGCAGGTTAAGTTATTGTTTACAACCTAAAACATGATAGGATTTATTTATTTATACTTTTAGTAAAGGGAAACACTCCACTGTGCCTGCTTTTGCAGTTATTCATTTTTACACATGTTGTTACAGTTTGCAGTATTTTATACTTCTAATCATCAATGCAACATTGGTCAGTGTTACATTACTCATATCATCTTGAATATCATGATTTCAAAAATACATTGTGATATTATATTATTTTAAGGCAATTCCACCCACCCTGATTACCATGTACCCCAAATGATTCCATCTTTCTGATCTGCATACAAGTTACAAGTTCACACTTTATTTATTACATTGGGAAAATTCGTCCTCTGCATTTGACCGATCCAAACTGCTAGGAGCAGTGAGCAGCCACAGGATAGCTGGGGACCAAGTCCAGATCAACAGCCCCGTTGATTCAAGGGCAATGGCAGGAGTATTAAACACATGATGGAAACTGGAGCACTTGAATGAAACCAATACAAACATAGGGAGAACACGCAAACCCCACACAGAAAGTACCAGAGCCAGCACAGGGTTCGAACCTTCTTGCTGTAATATCACCGAGTCACACATTATTTCCTCTAATGCTCAAGCTATAAAAATCTCCCCAAAATACACTATTCTGAACAAATTACACCACAATCCTTCCTTTCTTGATGACATGTGGTGCATGTGATGCACAACTGAGCACAAGTGGTGCAAAATTAATACGATCTCTTATCTGAGAGGAGATGACATCATGAAATCAATACTCTTCAGACTTTGTGCAAGACTTTTAAAAAATGTAAGAAATCACTGTGATTTTTGCCAATATGTACCCAAACTAGGAGGAGCTGCTAAACCATCTGCATAGTGTGCAGGCTATTTTGTGCAGCAGAAGAAAAAAAAAAAGAGTTGGAAAGACAGAATGTGGAGAGAAAAGATGCAAACTTTGTTTATTTTGAACAGCCTCACTGGCTAGTATTTGATGCTGTTTTGGGTTGTTTCAATCACACGCACAAGCAGCAGTTTGGTCCAACCTGCAGTTTTTGTCCCATATCAGACAGGTCTGCCTAGTACTGGAAAATCAAAGTTAAAATTGCGTAGTGTGAGCATGGAAAAAAAGTTTTCAGTAAGATGTTGGCAGTGCTGTGGTATTATAGTATGTCCACTCATTTCTCCTTTTGTGACAGAAATCAAACGGCAAAATGGAAATTATTCTATCATTCCATGGATCTGGTAGAAGTCTTAAAATATCATCAGCATCACATGCTGAAAAGGCTCAGCAGTGTAATCACAGGGGTATCATGACAGTGAAAAGCAGTTATGAAACAGGGAAAAAAATACTTTTGTTAGTCCATTACATGGTGATTCAACCACCCCAGCAGCATATTAATATTCCACTGAGATTTGTTCTCTTTGCAGCATTACCAAGAGCCTCATTATATGCTCATGTTGATGACTTCATTTCCCAAATCTTCCACCCAGAAAAACAGAAAAATAAGATGCACCTTCTCTGCTTATTAAGTGAAAACACACTATTCAGTTTTTATGTCTGAATCTCCCACTAACTAAGTAACTGAGACCCATGTATTATATAAAGGGTTTTTATGATGTAAATAAAAAATTACAATTACAAGACAACTTCCTATTTAGCCTATGGCTTTTATAAAGCAGAAACTACTGCTGTTCTGCTGTGAATACACACAGCTATCTGATGAGTGTCACTCATCAATAACATTTGAGGGTTATTTAGAAAAAAAAAAAAAGGTGTGAGACCAAACAGTCTGATGAACTTTACAAATTAATATTGTGCTGGAAGATTAAGCACTTTTCTCCAATAACCCACAGCACCAGGAATGTTGTGCTGCCAACAGTTTGCTTGTGCAGTGAAAAGTGAACAGCATGAATACAGTGTTCTGTGGGTATCTAGTGCACTATGTAGACTGAGTGGGCAGCTCTCTCCACAGGGTGGGAACAACACCAAAGACCCCACTGACACTGGCTTTTGTCTTGGCAAAAATTGCTGTATTGCATGAGGTTGTCGAGCACTCAATGACCCACGAGCACAGAAACAGAAATACTTTAACAGTGTTTCACAGTTACAGAAGCTGCATTGTCCAACACAGGTTGGCTCCCTCTTTCTTTTGAATGAGTCATTCAGAAGGTTATGGCTGGTTTATGCTTAACGTGGACATGATATNGGTTGGCTCCCTGTTTCTTTTGAATGAGTCATTCAGAAGGTTATGGCTGGTTTATGCTTAACGTGGACATGATATGGATGTCTCCAACACGGATCATCCATCTGTCCTGGTATTCATGGTTCTTGTGCTTTCATGATGACCACGCACTTCAACTCCAGGACTTTTGGTGGTGCTGTAGGACAGATCCACTCTTAACCATCCCCAAACATGAAAACAAACCCAGAGAAATAGAAGTAATTTCTAGTTCAGTCACCCACAATTAGTGATGGAGAAACTGAAGCTTTCTGAAGCAATGAACCACTTTGAAGCAGTTGCACTGAAAATGGCTCATTGCTTCGAAACATTTGATACAATCAAAAGAGCGATATCTGGTGGCCATACATTGCATTGGCATGTATTGCATTTGAGTGGAAGAATTGAACGCAAAACTTCATGACCTAGTGACACAAAATATAATGGGACTCACTGTTCAGTGTGTTCAAGGTTATGTTCTGAGACCTGTGTCAATGTATGTGCCAAAACATATATGAGTATTTCTTTAGTTGATAACAATGTTTAAAGTAGCCTATTATTGTAATATAACTGTAGGTTTTTCATTGTGTGACAGTAAATATAAAGTGTTATAGTGTTGGAAATCTAATATAGTGCTGAGTTCATAACTGACTTTTAAGTAGTGACATGAAATACAAATATATATGTCAGCATTTGTATTTGCATCTGTATTTCTTCATTGAAGCAGATATGCTAAATACACCATTATTCTGTTTTACCGTTTATCAAAAGAAAAGCTTGTGCCGGTAGACAAGTGGTTTTTGCTGTAAATACCATAAATTCTCTATAAAAAGCCAGTATTCAAATAATGGCCCATCTCCAATTATAGCTGGGAGGTAAAATCAGCAGGATGAAATAGTGGCCAGTCCCCAATAAAGGCTGGATTTGGTATATGTCTGTTATTGCTGCTGCTGCCGCTAACTACAGAACCTGGGAGGCTCAAGGAGGAGGGGGGAAAAAGCGACTTAACAGATTTTTATCGCAGTCATCATTCCCAGGGTTTTAATGGAAAACTGAAGGACACAAATAAACTATGACACAACAAAGGGAAAGTTTGGCGAGAAGCACAAAGTCATACAAACAGCTTAAAATTAGAAATACAGGCCCGTCTCCAATAAAAGCCTGTATCCTATACTGGCCGGGTTCTTTCTGCAGTTGAGGTAAATGAAGGCCCTGGTGACTAATAGAGCATTTACGTTATGTTGGAGGAACATGCTGGTGTAACTGGGATAGTAATTGTGTTACAATAGTTACAACAGTATTTTTATTCGGTTGTTTTTCTGCAACTCAAGCTTGCCCTGCCCCTTTTCAAAATCCACTTGGAACACCTCTGATGCGTGTTTGACGTAACAAAGCTCGGTTGTGGTGGTCACATGACTTTTGGCATGCCGAAGCGAGGTATCGAAACTTATCTCCGTGACACTTCTGCTTCAAAAGCTTGATGCTGTCAAGCAGTCTAGCTCGAGCTTAAATCACTACACAACAAAACACAGAGGCAGTCAAAAAACAAAAAAAAAAAGAAAAGAGTTGTTGATTAATGAAGAGGAGGAATTGCTGTCACTGTGAAAAAGTTGTTCATCATTGTTTCTCTCTCTCTCTCTCTCTCTCTCTCCTTTCCTCCACACCTCTTNATCATTGTTTCTCTCTCTCTCTCTCTCTCTCTCTCCTTTCCTCCACACCTCTTCGCTTGGCTGATGATTGATAAAGGTGCATTTACATCACACATATGGCATCTGTGAGCTGCTTTGGCCACAATTATGTTACACTTTCCTCACACCCACATTAATCATAAACCAGCCTGAAGAGTGTATTTTCCATAAAAGAAATTGGAAAGCAAGGGCTCGTCCAGGATTTGAACCCGGGACCTCTCACACCCAAAGCAAGAATCATACCCCTAGACCAGAGGTCACTAACAGGCGGACCGCGATCCGGGTCCGGACCCAGAAGCTGTCCCATACGGA
>VXCM01003617.1:0-50819 GCA_014773175.1 Lucifuga dentata
GGGGGTTGAAAAATGAAAATGAAGGGATAGATTTGAGGTGGAGGTTTGTGTGCAGCTGAATCCTCGGCTTTTTAGGCTCTGACACCTTCTACAGATGAGTTTATTTAGCTCAGCAGTCTGAATTAAAGCTTCGCCAGGTTTCTCGGTGTGTTTACCTATTCACAGGAGGACGCCGCTCTTCTGTGGCCAATGCAGTAAGCCGGCTGAAGGAGGAGGAGGAGGAGGAGNCTGATGAGGCGGATCTCATCGCTCTTGATTCGGGAGGCTGACAGAGAGGTGTTTGGAGAGCGTGCTCAAAATGCCCTCCTCCTCCTCGCCGTTCTAAATCACAAAAAGAGACGTTTTCACTTTATTCTTACATCTCGTGCCTTCCGGATCCTCCGGGACTGCATCGTTTAATCCTTATTGGATTTCCGAAAACTCGTTCTCCTGAAGATCTGCCTGCACAAGGTGCCGAAGGCAAAGATGAATTACGGATGTTTAGCAGAGAACGAGAGAGAGAAAAGTGGGCATGAGTGGAAGATGAAATAGAGGGAAGATCAGTGGAAACGTGGATGTATGGGACAGGGGAGTGGGAGAGACGCAAATACAAAGAGAGGGAAAAGAGGAGAGAATAAGGAGGCTAGACAAACAACAGCTGGGTGCTGATGGGAAACTGGGCCTGGCGAAGGGCTGGAATGAAGAAGTGCCCTCCAGTGGCTGGGACTTTGGAGAGAATAAATGCCGTGTGTTACAAAAAGCCCAAACCAGTATTAATGTCCCGGATAGCCTTTGTGCCCACCGTGCATTAGAGGAAATAGCGCGCTAAGCCACAGAAGCATTCAATCTTCTCTGCATGCTCCCCGAGAGCGGCCTGCAAAACAACTGAGGCCCAGCGCAATAAGGAATGATGGAGAACCCGGGCGAATGAGCCGCCACGCGGTTTTACATTTTAATCACATCACACAATGAGACAGGTGGAGGCCAAGTATGGTCAGGTGGAGGAGAGGCAATTAACAGTGACAGTACAGAGAGAAAAGGGAAAGGAGGGAGTGGAGTGAGATAAAGTGACAAAGTTCATTTAGGGAGAACAATTTCATCTTTTTTTGACGTATGGGCTTTTATCAATACATTAAAACAAACAAAAAAAGGCCTGAATCACAGCAGGCTTTTAATTCTCTGGTCACTGATTTAATTTTGCATGTATTTGACGGGGCTGAAATTATGGAAAGTGTCCACAAGCTGCAGGAAAGAGGATTATTGCTGTTTGGTCTGCTAGGGGAACGTGTCCTTGTTTACTCACAATGGTCTGAGGAGGGATTACGAAGCCTATTCGCCTAACCTTTGGTCCCTGTTTGAGGCACCAACGCAGAATTAAGCCTTTAAATCAAAATGAGTTGTTTTGCTCGATGTGGTCGCTGCAAATTCTTTTCAGACCTCGGGAGAGTTTTTATCTTGTCGCGGGACAAGAATTCACATTTTTTTTACCTTAATTATCTTATGTTAAACGTAAAATCCAACCTTGAAAAGAAAAACTAGAACATAAAAGTAATGGAGTAAAAAAGTACATTTCCTCCTGACGTAGCACAGAATGGAAATACTAAAGTTAAGAAAAGCATCTTAAAGGATCATACCGGTGATCGTGCACGTTTGAGCCCAATATATATACAATCCGTGTTAGCAAAAAATTTCAGATTGTTTTTCCTACCTTCCAGGCTGTCATTGGTTTCAGTTCACATATACTATAAAAATCTACTTGTAGAGAAGTGAAACACACTTGAGATACATAATCCATCACAGCAAACATGTCTATTAGGTTTTTTTTTTTGGCGAGGTAACTTTATTTAACCAATTCAACATGGAGCTGCATGGAAGACGATGTATGTCTCCGCCAGGAAATATAGTCCCAGCAGAAGACGGTTTTTACCCAGAAATTAGAATGAGACATAACACCATAGATAACACCGTTTTATTTCATAATAACACTTTTATTTTATAATGCCCCATTGTCAAGCCTTCGCTGACTACTGGAACAACCAATCAGCGTAAGGCCATGCCCACTTGTCCTGAAATCTCATCATGAAATGTGTCATTATGATAAATGTTGTGAAATAAAAGAGAGACTTGAAAACGGGGCATTTTGAAATAAAAGTGTTATGAAACAAAATTTCATGACAATAATGATTTATAAAATAATTTCATCATTTATTGGTACTTTTACATAGAGTTATTTCATAATATCGTTTTTATACATTTAATTTTGGTGCATTTGGCTTTCCATAGTACAGGGTAAAGTTCTCACCCATGACTGCAAAGACCTCTGATTCCTGCTGTAGCACGACTGACTTAGCATCGTTAGCTCATGGGTAGCTGGCAGAAGGTTCTCATCCTTGTTGCTGCTATTAGCTACACCTAACGGTTCAGAGAAGGGTGGGATTTAATCCTCTCGCATGTTACGCCTTTGTAATGAAGCTCAATTCCAGCAGGTGAAAAGAAGCAGGGTTAGCGTGTGGCTAACTTCAACCTACCCAGATGGAGAGTTAGCATTACAAATATGGGATAAAAGGGTAATATCCAGGGTAAACATCCTTAGTTACGTCACTTCATCGTCGTCCAAATGCCATTTTGCTTTTACTTCCTTCCTTCATTTTACACAACAAACCCTCAACTCCCACGTATGCAGGGTCCTTCACTGGAGGTCTAACTCTGCAGGCCCGGTGCCAAACCCAAATGGAGTCTTATGGAGTCAAATTGAAATCTTATGTTCTCCTCATTTTCTCCTGACTCCAGTCATCAATCGTTTAATCTGTGTTGAAGTGCAGTCGGGGGTGATTTCTCCCACGGCACGCTGCACTCTCAAGGTTTTCCTCCTAAGTGTGACAAATGGAGAGCAGGGCGGGCGGCGGGCGGCGTCCTGCTGCCGCAGAAGCTTGTCAAACGGCGATTACAATTAGGCTCGNGGCGGGCGGCGGGCGGCGTCCTGCTGCCGCAGAAGCTTGTCAAACGGCGATTACAATTAGGCTCGTGTTAAAAGAGTCCGAGAATTTCAGCATCCGACCGTGGTCCGTTCCGCGCTGTGGCCGTAAATTTTCAAAGCTAAAGAGAAGCCAAGAAACGCAGCGGGTGGTTACATTCCTGGATTCCTGAAAGACTCCATCAGCTTCACGTTAAAGTCAAATTTTAACCTGTTTCGCTCTCATTAGTCAAACCATAAGCCTCAATAACAGCAAAGCTCTGAGACTGAAAGATTAGGAGATTTAAAAAAATAACAGGAAACTGAAATATATGTTTTGGAAATTGTCAGTAATGTAACATATGCAGGTTGCATATATTGGACTCAAACATGTGCCAGCATGGTCCTTTAATAAAACCTTTAATAAAAAAAATTATCGTGTGCGCTCAATGGAAGTTTGTTCATCTACATGTTCTTCACAGAAAATGAGCCAAAGCCAATGAATCTCAGGTAAAAATAATAATTCATTGCATCATTTTTTCTTTTAGGAAACATTGAAAAGGGGTCCCACAGACCTAAAGACCTAACAAGGGTTACTGTACATAATCAAGTATGAGCTGATTACTGTATATACTGGAGTATAAGCCGATTACCATTATATACTGGAGTATAAGCCGATTACCGTATATACTGGAGTATAAACCGATTACCGTATATACTGGAATATAAGCCGATTACCATTATATACTGGAGTATAAACCGATTACCGTATATACTGGAATATAAGCCAATTACCATTATGTACTGGAGTATAAGCCGATTACCGTATATACTGGAGTATAAGCCAATTACCGTATATACTGGAGTATAAGCCGATTACTGTATATACTCGAGTATAAGCTGACCCCCTGATGTTGTTCCATCAATTTATTTGTTTAGCAAATTACCTGTTTTTTTCTGAGAATTGTCATAGTATTCCTCTGATTTTCTGAAAATAATCCACGTACCGGTAAACATGATATTTATTTCAGCAACTGATTACCGTAACTGACCAATCACAGCAGAGCTTACTGCGCTGGATAAGATGTTTAGTCAGGAAATATCTCATTCTAAGGTATGATTTAAACTGTTTTCCATGGGTNATAAGATGTTTAGTCAGGAAATATCTCATTCTAAGGTATGATTTAAACTGTTTTCCATGGGTAGTGGTAGTGGGTAGTATTTTCACCCCTGGGAATTTCCTTCTCTGGGATCAAATTTGAATTTCTTGTGTATAAGCCGCCCCCCGATTGTGAAATTTGGTAATAAAAACTCAGCTTATAGTCGAGTATATATGGTAAGTAATCTTCAAGTTGCACTTTGATTTTAAAAATTTATGGAACGGAATGATGAGCACTGGCTGCATGGAAGTCGCAAAATGATCCATGATTAGCAGTAAAAAAAAAGCTTAAAGCTGTAAAACCACTGGCATGGTCCTTTAACAGTCCTTTAACATCAATGATATGAATACTGTAAAACTAAACGCACTTTGTTACGTAACTCTCTCTTCTATGCTTCTTCCAGCTTGCTGTGGAAGTATCCGTGACCTTTTGTGCACCACCTCCTAGCACCTCCATCCACCCACGTCTTTAACNCAGCTCCCCTAACGGCAGCCTGCGAGGGTCACACAGAGAGATGTGGAATTAGGAGGGAGAGTGTGGAGAAGGATGGAGCATCAGAAAGGAAGAAGGTGAGATGGAGAGAAGGTAGGACGCCAGTATAAAGGTCAAATTTGCCTGCCCCCCGCTACGCCTTCACCCCCCCGCCTCCTCTCTCATTAGTACAGCGAGCTGCACCGAGCAGGGCGAGGGAAAGGTAAACACGGTGCCTTAAAGAACGCTCAGCCTCTAACAAAACGAGCCTCTTTGTGCCTTCCTCAGCCTGACGGAGCAGCATATGCTGTTTACATGATAAATCAGCAAAATGATGTCAATTTTTCAGAAGCAGACAGACGCGGCGATGTTGCTGCTGGCGTACAAATATTAAATTATCTCTTCCAATGTGCGTTTTATACTCAGCAAATTCTAATCCATTCCAAATTTGTAATAGATTTGAGATACGAGATGATATTTTATTTCCAGCACTTCTTGTTGGAAAAGAAATATAGTCTAGTATCTCAGTGAGGAAGAGTAGAGTTTAGTTTTCCATCCACAGAGCTCCAGTTTTAGGAATTTTCACACTTTCACACAAACTAATGTCTTTCCCACTCTCAGGAACAGGGATCCATGTCCTGGAATTATAGTTCCTGAACCTCATTTTAGTTCCGACTCCAGGCTAAGTTCGTTCAGAGAGTTCAGGAACTGCTGGATGGAGTTAAAGGACCATACTGGTGAGTTTGCTTGTTTTAGCACAATATCTACAACCAACATACATGTTACATTACTGACAGCTAATTTCCAAAACATAACACTGTATTTTAGTTTTCCTATTATATTTTCAAATCTCCTAATCTTTCAAAATCAAATGTTCAGGTGATACACAGACCTTAAAATTCAATGTTTCACCTGCTAACACTGATGCACGATTGTACAAGGGAATGGTCATTTTAATTTATCGGTAAAAGCCGTCTTCTCCTGGGACTGTACTTCCTGGCAGAGACATACATGTCTTCCATGCAGCTCCATGTTGGATCATTAAATAAAGTTACTTCGACATTAAACTAAACAGACATGTTTGCTGTGATGGATTACATATGTCAAACATGTTTCAAGTCTCTACAAGTTGATTTTAATAGCATGTTGGAATGAACTGAAACCAATGGCAGTCAGGAAGGTAGGAAAAACAATTCTAATATTTACTGCTCCAGCAGTATGTTTTGGGACATGTTGCCAGTAACGTAATACTATATTGGGCTCAAACATGCACGATCGCCGGAATAGTCCTTTAAAGGTTGAAACATTTCCTGATTGGAATAACACAAGCTCCCCTTTTAAAATCCTTGCGGTTAGCTTGTTTTTGGTCACAGCGAAACGGAAAAGTTGTATCGCTACGTTAACGGAACTCAGAATGAAATACTGAAGCAATATTACAAAAAAAAAAAAAAAAAAAANAAAAAAAAAAAAAAAAAAAGAATGCAGTCTCACCTTTCTCACCTTCATAATACCGTCTGACATTGACTATGATTTCATATTTACTACCTCCCTCTGCACTCCAGATCCTCTTTCTGGATCGCTGCTGGATTGCTGTTCTGATATCTCCCTCAGCTGATGTCTGATATTTGTGTATGGAGAAGGAATCTCTCTCTGAAGCACTTTTTCTCTTGTCTTTTTTAGACAACTTAGGCTACTGGGAACAGTTGATGAGTGGGTCTCTAAAGCCCGATATGATATTGGGCTATACAAATAAACCTGACTTATTCTGGGACTCTGACCAGCATAACTCTGGTGCTGCTGATATAAGAGACTCGGCGACGTCTTTATTGGCGACATTAGACTGTAACAGACTCTCAGGATGAGGAATTGCCACCGGAAGATAAATTTTTTGTGTTTGTGTTGCAGGAATGATGCAGCTGTTGCGCTACAGACTTTGACTTGCTCTCATTTCCATAATCTTCACGGTACTTTAAGTACAAAGGGGAATGTGAGCGAGCGACTTGCTGAAGTTACCACGGAGTTCCTACTTCTGATAGCTTCCGGAATGTTTGAAAGTGTCTGTTGAAGGAGGAAAGCGGGAAGAACAGGAGGAGGGAGGGCAGAAAAGACGGAATGAAGGGGTAAAAAAGAAGGAAAGAAAGTGGAATGTAGGAAAGAAACTACAAACCTATGTGCAGGGACTTATTAAAGGACAATACCGGCGATTTGCACGTTTGAGCCTAATATATATAATCTACACAACCTGCATACATATTTGAAAAAAAAAATACTACCTTATGGTAAATTTTAGGATTTTTTTCTACCTTCCAGATAGCCATTAGTTTCAGTTTATTCCAGTACGCTATAAAAATCAACATGTAGAGACTTGAAATGCGCTTAAGATACATAAACCAGAACAACAAACTTTATGTATATACAGTTTTTTTGTTGTTTTTTTGTTTTTTTTTTGGTGTAACTTTATTTAACTGATCCAACACAGAGCTGAATGGAAGAAAATGTGTCTCCGCCACGGAATATAGTCCCAGGAGAAGGGACTTTTTTTAACTGCAAAATTAAAATGCCTGTGCCTTCTGCAATCATGCACAAGCGTTAAAATCAAGACACTGAATTTTAAACATTTGATTTTGAAAGATTAGAGGATTTGAAAAAAATAACAGGAAAACTAAACAGGTTTTATATTTTGGAAAAGGCTGTCAGTACCGTAATGTGTATGCAGGTTGTATATATTGGGCTTAAACATGGAAAAAAATTGCGGGTATGATCCTTTAAGTCTGACTTGGAAAATCCTAAATAAATTGAATATCTCCACAAATATCTCCATCTCTGTTCGGCTTCAAACCCTCATCAGTCCAACCTTATGAAGCTCTGCGGCCTCCTGGTGTGATGATTAGCGTCGAGGCAAATTTTATTTTTTTATTGATCTGCTTTCAGAGCGAACCAGGATCAGACCTCTAATTTTTTATTCAGGCACATCTCGGAGAAACACTTTCATTACGGTACCATAGAATTAGTATTAACCGATTAAGTATGGGTGTGTGAGCGTAAGCTGGTGGTTTCACAGTGGAACCACCGCGGTGGCTGGCAAGCGGCGAGAAGCCATCCAGAGACACATTAGGGAATGAAGTGGCTTGAATGGCCTGTGGGATTAAATAGGGAACAGCCAGACAATAGAAATGCAGGTAGGTTAATAACACTTAACTGATTACAGATTTTTTTTTTGGGGGGGGGGGNCCCTGCGGCGGGATGATGGCGAGGAGGAACGTTATCAGGTTCGCTGGGAGACGCTACGATAACAGGTTTAGAAGTAAGCGGACGCTTCTGGAAAATGTCTTCTTTTATTTTTTGCTGTTCATAACTGTATTCTCATTTTCTCTTATAATAAAAAAGGTAAAGACTTGACTTTCAATAGACAAAATCAACAGAAATAAAAATCAAAAATGAAATTATTCCAAGGCAATGAGGAAAAAGTCCAACAATACAACTCCAATTCACGGTCCTTTAAATTTTTCCATAAACACAGGTCTTCTTTTGGGACTATATTCCCCGGTGGAGGCATACATTCACTCCACACTTTTTATTGTGCTTAAACACTAAAATTACATAACTTCTAAAAAAAACCTGAATACACGTCTTGTTGGTGATGATGGATTACCTATCCCAAGAACGTTTACAGTATCAACAAGTTGATTTTAATAGCAGAATGAACTGAAACCAATGGAGGTCTGGAAGGTAGGAAAAACATTTTTAATTCACCGTTCCAGTAGTATGCTTTGGAAATGATTGTCAGTAACGTTACATGTATGAAAATTTTATATATTCGGATTAAACATGCAAAATGGGGGTGGTATGGTCCTTTAAGCCGTCATTTTATTTAATACTATTTATGTTTTATACGCTAGCAGGTTGAATTGTTGTTTTCAACCTAAAATATTACAGGATTTAGTAATTTATACTTTTACTGAAAGGAAAAACTCATCCATACTCATCCTGCCTTTACTTCTTACTTCTGTTACTACAGTTTGTAGTACTGTTTAATTCTGCATGTTCATATCTTCTTGAATATCATTGTAAAAATGCCCCGTGATATCATGATATTATTTTAAGGCTACATCGCCCGCTGCTAGTTTTTAACCTGATAAACAGCAAAAAGTCTGCAGTCTGTCAACAGTCGCTCCAACACATACTGGTAAAGGAGCATAAAATATCCGCACAATAATGCTTATTTCTTCCTGTTTTATCAGCAGGACATCCAGAGAGAAGCAGCAGCTTCTATTATCACAACTCAACCAGCATGTATGATTATTATCCAACATGTAGTAATACATTTCCTGTGGCGAATCTGCTTAAAATGGCCCTGAAATATGATCGCGGGGGGGGCTAAAACGGCTAAACAAAGGATAAACTGAAGACAAACGGTATTTATCTCAGCCTCTTAATCGTCATCCGTCATTTTTCTATCAGTTAGGGATAAAATGAAACAATGGAGAGACACAGAAATACAGTAAAAACGGGTAAAAATGGATCCTGTGTTGCACCAGGTGTGCGTAGAAGCTTCGGCGGCGACGGTCGCTCAGGTGGAAGATCCAGCATTTATCCTCTCCATGTTCTCTATATTCACAGTATATACCTTATGTAATGAATTTAATTTAATTATGGAAGGAGCAGAATGCTGCACAGCTGACACCAGCCTAGATACAAGCTACAGGGCACAACACACACACACACACACACACACTCCGTTTCTTATCAACCTTTTCGCTGGTGATAATCTGGCTAAATGGGAAGAAAAAAAAGCAACACAGTACCAACTTTCAGCTTTCTCTTTCGCTGGAAGTTATTTTTAGCCGCATCTGATTAGAGACGGAACCTTTGAAATCTGGATTTGTTGATCGAAGGCGTTGACAACTGGAACAAAAGCTAGTCCCAATGTGATGGAGAAATGCCGCCATGTTTTTTGTTTCTGCATTTTACAGACACAAATAGTGTATCTTTCACTTCTTGTTCCGCTGTACAACTATTCATTATGAGTTCAGATCCTCAGTTTTTGATGATGGAGATGAAACGGAGCGAGGAGAAGAAATCTTTACCTTTTTGTGTTACGTATTCATGTGCAGTCTGTAAACACCCAGGCAGACTTCATACAAAACCGAATTTAACAAAACGACGTCTCGTGCAGGATTTGTGCAGATTTTTATTTTTTCTACTTTTGACACATCCCCCTGGACTTCATTGGTCCAGATATTACATGGCGTGTTGTGTCCCAGTGAGGACCAATGTGCAAAACTCAACTTTTATTTTGGTTCATTCGTTCTTCTTCTCTTAAAGCAGCATATCTAAACTCTGTATTTAATAAACAGAAATAAAATCCTAATTTTCCTTCCTAATCTGAGTTAGAGGATGATTATAATCTCTCTCTCTCTCTCACTCTCTGCCTTCTTTCCCTTCCTTTTACTGCTAAATAAATGCCAGCTCTTCTCTTTGTCAGTTGTAAACCTCTTTCACCTCCACCTTTGGCAACAGATTCAGGTTCTCATGATATAAAAAAGAATTTTAAGGGAATATAGATATATCACAAAAGGCTAAAAGTGTTTGGGGATTTTGTCCCCCTGATCAGTAAAATAATTTATTAAATTGTCTTTAATTATTGTTTTTACTGTTAATTCTACTTTACATGTGACCTCATCGGGACAAATCACACACTGAGGTATCACAAGAAGCAGAAAAAAATGATTTTACACAGAAACAGCCAAAAGCCAAAAATCCCAGTTTTGTTTCAGTTTAGTTTGTTTTACTTCCTGCACTAAGTTATGGCCTTATCCTCATCATTTGGTGTATAGACAATGTATTTCTCCGCCAGGAAATATAGTTATAGTTCCAGGAGAAGGCGGCTTTTACTGAGAAATTAAAACAGCTGTGCCTTCTACACTTGTGTGTAAGGTGTGTTTATCACCTGAATATTTGATTTTGAAAGATATGGAGATTATTTGAAAAAATAATAGAAAAACTAAAATATGGGTAAGGGTTAGGGTCTCCGTGGGACTTTGGGTCGCTTCCTGTCTGAACACACTGGTGCTGAGCTGTGCGGCGTTGGCAGGAGGTCCGCTATCCTGGAGATCTGAACGGTCTGTTGGGTTCAGAACATGGAGCGACACGATATTAAAAACACACTTTTCACTCATTTTTATTCCTGTTTGACTCTGTTTTTCTCTCTCCCTCTGCTGATCCTCCTCTTTGACAGTTAAACTTCTAGATATAAACATGGTAGTGTTTCCTACAAAGAGGACTGGTGGCTCTAACACACACACACACACACAAGCACAAGATTAAACTGTGTATACTCAATGGTCTGCGCCAAAAGAAACAAACAAAAAAAAAAAAACATTAGTCGTGATGAGCTCTCATTCCATTTCTCCTAACAGCAAAGCCAGTTTCTACATTGAGGCACATGAGAAAACTACATTAGCTTTCCTGGAAGAATTGCTGTCTTTTAAATAAATGATCGCAATCGACTTATCAGCGCATCAGGATGAATTAATACGTTACACCGTCAAATTGCTGTTTTTTTCTCTGTCTACCTTCAGAGCAATGATCCTGCTTAATACGACAGAATGCACGTATTCCACAGCTAAACATAGTTCAGATGAAGTGTGTGTGGGCTGATGCTCTGAGCACACACACACACACATATACACACACACACGGCTGACATCCAGGCCGTGTTATTCTGGGATTGACTGCAGACAGACATAACTACACAGGAAATCCCTGAGGCGGCACGTCAACACGTACAATACCGTGAAAAAAAGTATTTTCCCCCTTCCTGANTTTTTTTTTTTTTTTTTTTTGCATGTTTGTCACATTTAATTGCATCAGATCTTCAAACTAAATTTAATATAAGACTGTTTTAAAATATTTAATTTATAGAAGGAGAAAAGCTCACCAACACCTCTACCACCCATCAGAAAAAGTAATCGCCGTGGTTACGCAACCAACCAAGTCACCAAATTTAATAGATGGTTTAACTAGACTAGAACTTTCAGCTGGCAAGGGTCCATAACATTTTATTTTCACAAATGGTATATTAAAGGTTGCATTTTCAGACAGAAATGCAACTCATTCATATTCCACAGATAAGCATCTTGATTTACTTAGAAGTGGGATAAGACAGCAGGCTTCGTTCAAAGCAGAACCGACTTTATTACTGGGAAAAGCCAAAAAAAACAAAAAAAGGGAAGAACCGGGCAAACATCAAGGAGTACGGAGCTTCCTGTGATCTTCAGGCCTTCCTTTAAGAAGAGGACTGTATATATATATACTCTGCAAAATGCTGACACATGCACGTGCACGTGCGCTGAGAGGCTCGCTGCACAGGAAATAAAGCACAGAGAGGTATTACTTGCTTTTGGCTAATGTCGACATTTTTGCCCCATGTTAGCCGTTCTTTTAAGTCGATTTTTTTGAGCCTGTATGCAAAATAAATTCCTGTCGGAGGAGCATAACGACACTACATAACGCCTCGGTAGCCGTTTACCTCTCAGAGGAGGGGTTACGCTCTGACCGCTGAAATACAGACACGCCAGCGAGGGAGGAAGAAATACGATGGTGAAGAGCGGAAGATAAATACACTTCATCTGGAGGCGTGATGAAGAGTGCGGCGATCGCAAAGCACTTCTTATCAGAAGTGGAAAATAAGAGCAAACCTCAGACTAGTTTTTCTTTTTTTGCACATTAAAACACTGGAGATCTTTCAAAATAAACATGGAAATCTGTATATGTCCCCTGACCTTTTACAGACCTACACCTCCAGTCGGTCCCTTAGGTCCTTCAGGTCAGAGATTACTGGAGGTGTCTTGTACCTGTTTAAAAAAAAAAAAAAAAAAAATGTTTATGCTGGTCTCACTAGATGTGTGGATAATCCAGCTAGTTAAACACTTGACTTAATAAATCCAGTAAAGCCTGATAATGTTTGAATTTTACTTTACCAAAGTGTGAAACTGCAAAATACAGAAAAACATAAAACAATTAAAATTTACAGAATAATACCAATCAAATAATCACATCACTTCAAGACGTTAGCCGTTATAACAACGTTAGATAAAAACGAGCTAAAGCTAACGTTAGCGTTAGCATGCTACACAAAACAGTTAACTTATATATTGCATTCATCGCTAACAATGTTATGAAGTGTACAGAACAAGTACACATAAAATATACTTACAGACATTGCGTCTAACAAGCCCTTTACAAAGGATAAATGACGAACTAAAATAGCTTTTACTTTGTTTTCTTCCGTTTTCCGTTCATCTATTCCCGTTTTTTCCTGTTTATGCGGAAGTGATGCCACAGACTACAAAATAAAAGCAAATTAAAAAATTTTACTGATTTAACCAAATTAATAAACAGCAAAGTCCAGAACAATGCTAGTAAATGATTTTTTAGGCATGAAAGGAAATATTCATACAGTTTTTAAATGTTTTAAAATACATTTTTTCCCGAACTGGGTGTAGTTCTGGACAATGCTAGCAGGACTGCGGGCTAATCACTTTTATTAATTACAAAACAACCACTGCAGGCACAAACTTGTGGATTTTCATGTGTTTTTTGGCGACGCTGATCAATTTGAGGCCAGGATTTTGATGTTTGAGTCGTTGGTTTCCTTTGTTGATCACATTTTCTTGGGTGTCTACAGGAACCAGGTCAACGTCAGCACCATTAAGTGGCCAGAATGGTCACATTAAAAATGACAAATGATATTTATCAACCCAGCCAGTGTATTTATTTATTTATTTATTTATTTTATTTTATTTTATTTTATTTAGCTTGATAGAGTGAAGGGCTGGCCCTAGCCTTGGGGCACCATCTCCCATGCCCCAAGACTAGGGCCAGCCCTTCACTCCATCAACTGTGAAGACGTTTTTAAAAAGCAGCTAAAGACCTTTTTTGTTCAGACAGGCTTTCAGGTAGCATCTTCTCTTTATGATTTTTATGGCTCTATGATCTCTGTTGTCTGAATGTTTTTTATTTGTATAAATTTTACTTACTTACAGAAAGTCACCACTCCGCATTCAAAACAGAATCAATCATAGATGAAAGAGAAACAGGANTTTTTTTTTTTTTTTTTTTTAAAGAAAATGAAGTGTTGGGGTGGAGGCCAGCCAAGGACAGGACAGCGCTATAGATTTCAAACCGTAGGAGTCTATAACACCGCCATCATTAGCAGCAGGATCACGTCCACCCTGAGGCCCCGTGCTCCTTCCCCGACCCCGTCCTTCACCTCCCCGGCCTGGAGATGGCGAGCTGGCGGGATACATTTAGTCACTTTTAGACACACACACACACACACACACACACACACACACACACACACACACACTGAGGTCTAAGTATTAAATTCAGCTCTGAAGGACCTTGCTGATGGAGGCGAGTACGGCCCTCTCAGGCAGACATGATCCTTGGCCACCGCTGTAAGCATGTTGAACTTCCTGCCGCCAGTGTGCAACAAAGAAATGCACATCTCCAACCCACAAGCTCTTACAACGCTCCGTTCTGTTATTAACATGCTATAATCTTTACAGCGATGTGAAAAATTTCCAAGGCCGTTCCGTGGCTTCGTCACGGCACATCCATGGAGATTTGAATTTTTTTTAAAAATAGCTGAACGCTTGTTTGATTAACGCAAATACAAATGGCCACTACTGGCAGAGATTATCAAAATCATTCCTTTTTTTTAATCTTCTGGAGAGAATTTTGTAATTCCCAATTAAAACTGTTGACAATGAGGTACGTGCTGAATATACTGAAGACTCGGATTTTTTTAATGCATCCCAAATGAAATTGCATTCATGTCGGAGTCTCAAAAGATACAACCAAATCTGTTTCCATGGCTAGATACCGCCTTGGGTAGCTGGAAATATTTATTTTTTGGTGATTTGGGTGAACTTTCCCTTTAAAGACTCAATTTTCCAGACATAATAGTTTGTAAGGACAGGTCTGTGTAATAGAGGGAAAAGCCAATCTTTGTGTGCCTGCTTGTGCTTTTGGCTTATATAATAAGCATGTTTATTAATGCAGCTTTAATATTCAACTCAAAACTTAAGAAAGTTCTGCAGAGTCTACAGAGATAAGCCGTCCATTTCCTATGTTGGGCTGAAAACGAAATGAACATGGTAATTAAATCGTAAAGGTTGTAAAGTTTCTGTTTTATCTCCAGACATCCCCAAATTTCCTCACTTTGCTTCTACAAATTTCTAGAAACTATGACCGGCGAGGAGCTGGAAAGCGTCGGGGACAGAGTGGGAGGTGTGGCAGTAACCCAGAAAGGTTATTCTGAGATGAAAGCTCCTGAATGATAATCGAGCGGCGTGGCAGCCCCAGAGATGATTAATACCATTCCTCTCTTCATTAACTCACTGTCTGCCTTAATGGCCAGAGAGAAAATGGAGGAGGAGGGAAAGAAGAGAAGTTCAGGTTCAGCGCCATTAGAATGTATGAAGAGAGAGAGAGAGAGAGAGAGAGAGGGAAGGCCGCTGATTTGCGCAGCAGTCATCTACATCTTAATCAAGCCGAGTATCACTCCCTCGCCCGAAAAGGCCACATGATGACAAAACACAGCACCACTTAGCGTGACGCTCCATCCATGGGAAAACGCCACCCTAATTGCTGCTCTAATTTACGGTCCGCGACGCCTCCATGAATGAATATTCTAAGAGCCAATATAATTTTGACAGGACAAAACACTTTCTAATTTCTTTTCTTTTGGCACGTTCAGAGAGGCCGAACGCACGGCGTTTCAGTGGGGTCGTTCCTACGTTCCCAGGGTTCTACATTCCCCAGCGCTATGTAGCACAACAGAACACATAATGGGTTATTCTGTTAACACACACTTAATGTGTGTGTTCTGTTCTATTAACACACGCTTAATGTGTTAACAGAATGTGTGGAACATAGGACTCTGGGAATATAGGATCCTGGGCACATAGGACCTTGGGAACATAGGACTCTGGGAACACAGGACTCTGGGAACATAGATACGCTCCTGTTTCAGGTATGGTAAACCTTATGAAGAGATAAAAGCTTTGAGGCATTGTAATGCCTTTCTGTGCATTAAGGGCTGAAAAAGACGGATGTGAGAATTGGGTTTGGAGAGCCGCTGCAATATATTTCAATCAATCAATGGAAAACTACTGAACTAATAGGGAGGATGAAAAAAAAAAACACTCATACATTAAATATACTGTAAGATGAGAGAGATACAGAAACAAAGAAAGTCTGTCAAGACTTAGTTAATATTCATTAAAATGATTTTTAAAAAGCTGACAAAGAGGGGAAAAAGAGGCATAGGAGACAGTCAAATGACTTTCATTTGTCCTCCTATAATTCAATATTTTATAGTATTCATAAAACATACAGTGCAAGTGTCTTTGAATCCTTTACTTCCCTCGCCAAATTACCCATAATACCTGTGTGGGAATGTGTAAAGGTGTCGAACATTAAATTTCATTACGTGTGCTGCTTGTAACGTCGAAAAGCTGCGAGTCCAGACTTGAACAACATCGATATTGTCTTTTAGAAATGAAAACGTCATGATTTTTAGCAGTGTGGCGGAGTTCATATTTAATACCTTTCTGGCTATGCATCTACAGCTCTGATAGCAACGGGATGGATTAGGCAGGTTCTAGATGTCAGGAAGGTCACCTGGAGGTCTTCTGACACCAAAGATCCAGAAATATTTAACATTAACGTATCATGAGGGGATATTTGAGTTTTGATCGATGCGGGTGAGAAGAAGCGAGGCAAAACTCTTCATATATACTTTGTAAACCTGATGGATTTAAGACTTTAAAGTCTGAAAGATACTCTGTGTTCTTGCTGATCAGGTCAAACAGCACATACTATACATATACTAACTAATGGACTCTACCGGCGATTTTCCACGTTTAAGCTGTAAATGTCTTAAAGAGACAGTGCCTAAAAACTGGCTTTTTTTTTTTTTGTTTTAACTCTGCATACACAGCAGTGAAAAATGTGTTTGTGCACATCAAAGCGCTGCAAAGGTTACACCTCTAAATGAAAAATAAGCACATGGAAATCTGTGTAATATGTTTAAAAAAAAAAAACCCTATCGAGTCTCAAATCAATTTTTTCTCAAAAATTCTTCATTCTAGAATAAAGAAAAATCTAATTTAAAGGAACTAGTGCAGCGCCCGTTCAAAACATGCATGTTCGGAATGGACCGGACTTTATGGTGTGCACCGCAGCCTGCTATCATGTAGTTCTATACGTCCTCTGGGCTAGCTTTGTTTCCTGTACGGGGTCGGGTTGAGACCATGCCACTGGACCGGAGCGTATCCTGCCACACGGACTACTTTTTACCAGCACAGCTCAATTTGAGAACCGCNACTGGACCGGAGCGTATCCTGCCACACGGACTACTTTTTACCAGCACAGCTCAATTTGAGAACCGCTCACCCAAACAACTTCACACGTGACGCTGCACGTCTTTGAATTCTGAGCAATAAACCTGCTGAATATCAGCTTCATATGGCGCCGGGTTCTAGAGACGTTGATGCCACAGACGGAGATTTCTGCCTTTATAGTTAAATTTAACAAAAAAAAAAAAAAAAAAAAAAATTAGAAAAAAGTTGTCAATTTTCCACTTGATTTAGAAAATTCTAGAAAAAAAAGGGAAAGGTTCCAAAAATCAAAGAACAGTGTCAAATCTAAAGCCAAAAGTGACTTTAGACTCCAGAGCTCAACAACAGAAGAGCTCATTCACCACTAGGATGACCTCATCAATAATCCCAATCAAAGCAAATATCGAGCATCCGCACTTTTATATTTTCATGTACACCTGTGTGCACAAATGTACATGTGTATACTTCTGCATCAAGAAAAGTCAAAGCTTTATTTCTAAGTAAGTGAAATTTATTTGTAGAGCACCTTTCAAGGTCATAAAGTGCTTTACATCAAAAAGTAATTAAAAAAAAAGCAAAAAACAATACAAAAGGTAGATGTAGGTGTGGAACAATACAAGTTCCAGCACATAATCAGAAAAAACAAACAAATTACCCAAACGCCCGTCTGAACAAGGAATGCCTTCAGCTGTTTTTTAAAAATTCTCCTCTGAATCTATAAAACGAAGGGATGATGGCAGCTCATTCCAGAGTTTGGTGATGTCACCCCAAAGGCCCACCCTCTACGCCTTTAAAACGCGTTCGGGGCGCCATGACGACCTGAGGGAGCGGCAGGAAGAGCAGGTCTGTAAAAGCTCTGAGTCTCACCACGCAAACTGACTCTAAAACTGACAATGAAGAGATTTTATACATGGAGCGATATGAGATCTCTTCCGTTTTGGACAGATTGCAAATGATTTAAGGATGATTTGTTGTCTTTTTTGTCTTATCGTGACCAAAATCCTGATGCAGCTGCATTTTAGAGGTGCAGCACATCTGTAAATTGCTGCCTAGTGGAAGAAAAGCGACTAATAAACCCAAAGTGTCTCTTCTTGTTCAATGTTCACTGTGATAACGATAATGGTGATTCCTGATGGAGAAAACTGCCGAGTCTCAGCTGGAGCGAATGAAAGGCTGTTCCAGCTGCTCCTCTGAGCTTCAGCAGCTTATATCCTGCCAATGAAAACCGAAACTTTGAGCGAAACCAGAAGTCGTGGATTTGACCTGGAAACTGTCGCAACTTTTAATTTCCATAGATTTATCTGTAAAATAACGGTCTAAAAAATGGTCATATTCTAAAGAGCTTTGTACGACGGAGTATTAGGGCCACATCAGAGAAAAAAATAAATAAAAGGAGGATTTTTTTAATTTTGCTTTCGAGAAAAAAGTCGAAATTTTGAGAAAAAAGTTGAAATTTCGAGAATAAAGATGATATTTCGTGAATAAAGTTGAAATTTTGATATAGCTAAATCAAACTGCTTCACATTTAGGCTCTGATTCTACTAGATGCCTTGTGTAGATGAACGCGTGCTTCAGAGTCAGCCTTAGTAACAAGGAAATTCTGTCTCTTTTAATGCATAAACACAGTTTGGTAATAAGTATCAGGACTTTAAAGCGATTGTGCCAAAGATTGCGTCTGTTCAGGAGGAAAGACCACACAAACTTAGAGGAAGTGGCTGCATTCCTGCAGACCGAAACAGCTGGAAATGGACAGATGTGAGGGTATCGATGGCTACACCTGCGATCAATACAAAGAGGACATGTTGTATCACAAGACACAAAAAGACAACTGATCAAGCTGAATGATCCTGTAGGTGGAGCATTCTAACGAGACAACGGGATCCAAACCGCAACAGAGGTCCAAATGCATTTCCACTTTATTCTCAAAATTTCGACTTTATTCTCAAAATTATACTTCAACTTTATTCTCAGAATTTCGACTTTAATCTCGAAATTTTGACTTTTTTTCTCGGAAGCAAAATAAAATAAAATATCCTCCTTTTATTTTTTCTCTGATGTGGCTCTAATACTCAGTCGTAGCTTTGGATTTGAAAGAAAGGGGAGAAACAGAGAGATTTTCAACTTAATGCCCATTAAATCGGATTTTTGCACTTTAAACTTGTTCTCGTCATCAACGCGTCCCTGATCTCAAATCCGGACTTTCAGGTTGATAACGTGCTGAAATGTTTTTGAATTACTTCTGAATCAGTTTGGATATCTTTAATTGAAACTGTTGGTGTTTATTTGTGTCTCTGCATGGTTCACAACGGTAAAATAATGTTTTAATAGAGTGTGATGGGTTACAATAATGAAAGGATTAGAAATAGTTGAAGGTTTATACAGCCAATTAAAACATGGCCTTTAATTTGGCCCTGACCCTGGTCCAGATCAACCCGTCTATGTATAAGGATTACCACACTGCTTATTTTAAGGAAGCTGAAAGATTATCTTTTTTTTTTATTTAGAGAAAGTAAAGTAGAAATAGAATTTTTGTATTAAGTGTAGCTCGTCTGCACTCAGCAGGTCGAAGGTGAGCAAAGCATATGGATCCTCGCTGAACTTTGGGAGCTTCTGTGCCAAAATAAAGTTTTTAATACTGTACATTCACTTCGACGTAAGCAAACAAGCAGCTAATAATCTCCTTCTGGCTTCACATAAAGAAATCACCCATGCTGCCACTGCTTTGAACAGATTTCTCCTTCACACTTGTTGCAGAATTCATAAAATACATCAGAAGCCAGAGGTGGTTCTGGTCTGAAGCAGATGGGTCTTGTTTATTGAAGAACTCTGTGGAGACGTTTCTTTATGGTGTGCAATGCAAGGATCATTCTAACGAGACAACGGGATTCTGTCTACATAACGAGAAGAGAACAAGAAGAGAAAGCAGGAAAGTGGTAGTTAAAAGGAGATGGGGAGTTTTAAAGGACCATACCAGCGATTGTGCAGCTTTGAGCCCAGTATATACAATCCATATTATTGGATTCTGTTCATTCCACTACGCCATTAAAATCAACTTGTAGAGACTTGAAACATGCTTGAGACATGTAATCCATCACAGCAAACAACATGCCTGTTAGATTTTTTTTTTTGCCAATCCAACATGGAGCTGCATGGAAGAGGATGTATGTCTCCGCCGGGAAATATAGTCCCAGGAGAACACGTTTTTACAGAGAAATTAAAACAACTGTGTCTTCTACAATTGTGCAAAAGTGTTAGAAGATGAAACATTGAATTCCTCTGAACGTGATTTTGACAGATTACAGAATTTGAGAAAAATAATAGGAAAAATAAAATATGGTTTATATTTTGGAACATGTTTAGGAATGCATATTGGGCTCAAACATGCACAATCGCCGGTATAGTCCTTTTAGAAGTTTGTCACGTAGACAGGTGGCTTGACAATTGATGAAAACAGCAAGTGATGCAGAACTAAAGGTCAAAGTTGAACCAACAGTCAGCTTGAAAGGCAAACATGAGAGCAGAAGTTAGCTGTGGGAATCCCAATTTTACAAAGAAGTTTAAAAGAATTTGTAGTATTTCTCTAACAGTTTACAGAGCCTGGCTCTCAGGAAATGACAAACTGTTCTTGGTTAGAGCAATGGAGATAATTATATGTAAACCGCAGGCTTCAATTCCAACCGAAAATTAACTTGTTGCACATCTGCATTTATAGAAAACGGGAAAAAGCTGCCAGAAGGTAGCAGAGCTTTTATCGTGATCTGCAACGCGATTTTCCACGTCCTCAAATGCATCTACAACCCAGAGAAAGTGCTGGGTGCATTTCTGAAACAGGTGCTGGGGGTNGGAGAATCCTATTATGCATGTCTACCACCTGAAAACATCAAACCCATACAAACAAGACTGTCATTACGCTGCCATTAGGCTCTGAAAATGCTCCGTGGGCTGTGACTGATATGAGTAAGAGATTATGGGCGAAAGAGAAAGAGTGAGGGAGTGTGGAAGTGGAAGAGAAGAGCGATGGAGCAGGCAGACTCTCATCCGTCTTGTCTTCGCTGACGGATGTGCCGTATCGAGGGGGAGGGGTCCAGCCATCGCAATGGAAGAGAGATAAGCGGCAAAAAAAGCTGCACGTATTTAAATAGAAATCATGCAAAAGGCGTCCTAATCTGAACGAATGTCGTTTGCTGCCACGGAGAATCCTCACAGCCGCCGTTTTCCAGATCGTACGGCATTTTATCTGATGATGTCACGTCTTACAATAACAGTTTATACTCAGTTTTCATGAATTATTCAGCGCTCATAGGAATAAGTGCTGAAATCTGCAACAAGTGCTGATTCAGAGCTCTTAAAAGTTATTTAAGTCCTTAGACGAGTTCAAACCAGAGCTGTTATCTCTCACAACACGCACACACACACACACACACACACACACACACACACACACACTTTAATGAAACACAGTCCCTCAAATCTCTGCATCTTCCCTTGTTTTGCAAAGTGAGGTTAGCTTTCTAAAGACAAATGTAGTTTATTAAAATACATTTAAATTCTCTGTATTAAAAAATAAGTCATAATAATCCTAAAATGTTAATATAAGAGCGACTCAGGTCTCTAAGCAACACACACTCATTGTATCTGGGTAAATGTGCAGTAATTAATGTTTCCATTTTACTTCATTCTTAAAATTAAAGGACTTTATGGATAAAAATATAAGCAAAATTCCCAAAAAGATCTCAGCCTCCATACAGTTTAATTATTTATCTCCATTTTATATTCTCATTATATTTGCTGCAAAACACAATTAATCTTTGCATAAAAGTTAATTAATTAGCTTATACGTGTTGGGGTATCAGCCCTTTAATCTCTTCATATGCTGCATAATCAGAATATTGAGACATTATAATCATATTTCTATTCTTGTCATGTTGCAAATTGACAAGAATAAATAAATAAATACAAATAAATAAATAAATACTGTACACGGTGCATTTTTCCATATATATATTATGTATTAGCTCATCGGCTACAGTCACTTCCTGTTACTCCAGAAGCTACAGGCTTTTACTTCAGAACACGCTAAATAAACTATTTTAAAGATGAATCGTTGAGTTGATGTATGGAGCTAATTCAGTAGAATCTGCTTATTCTCTTTTTTTTTTTTTTTTTTTTTGCTGTGCATTGTTAGTTGCTGTGGAATTATAAGTAAGAAGATGAAATAATAGTAGTGCTAATTATTTTATTTGACTATAAATGCATTATAAGCTTGGCACACTGGTGGTCACTTAAAGCTGTATTCTGTCCACTTCATCAGGTTATGACAATGCATTTATGATTTAATTAACTTTTATAAGCTGTATATACATCAGAATAATATACAGTAGTGTAGTTAGTTTTTAACGTTAAAGGACCAAACTGTGAGTTTGCTTGTTTAAGCCTAATAAATACTACCTATATTTTGGTTTTCCTATTCCTGTTTTTGTTATCTTTCTACATCCCTAATATTTCATATTCAAATGTTGAGGTGAACATTCAAAAATTCAATGAAATAAAATTTCTGAAAATTGAATGAAAATTCTGTGAAAATTCAATGAAAATTCTGAAAATTCAATGTTTTGCCTTCCAATATGTATGTCCAAATGTGTTAATTTGTGGTGAACGCCATCTTCTCCTGGGAATATATATATATTCCCTGGTGAAGACACTTTTTTTCTTGGACAAGTTAAATTATGAAACTTTGACTAAAAATTTTATGGATGTCATGTTTGCTGTGATGGATTACATACCTCAAGCACATTTATACACACATTTAAGCACATTTATTTATAGAACACTCAGATGAAGTGAAACCAATGGCAGGCTGGAAGGTAGGAAAAATAATTCTAATATTCACCGCTCCAGTAGTATGTTTTGGGAAATGGTCATCGGTAACCTAACATGTATGTGTGTTGTATTTAGGCTCAAATATTCAAAATCACCAGTATGGTCCTTTAATCGCCTGGAGTCTAAAGTCACATTGACACTTGCTTTGCTGATTTTTGGTGGCTTTCTTTTATTTTCTCAAATCTTCTAGAATCAAGGAGAAAATTGATAAATTTTTATAATTTATTTTTGACTTTGTGCTAATTTTTTTTTTTTTTTTTTTTAAAGTGGACCTTTTTTTCTCGAATGAAGAATTTTGTTTTAGGAAAATTCTTTGAGACTCCAGAGATTCCTCTCTGCAGGCTGAGAATGAGAAGGACTGATATGTTCCCTCTTTCGTCTCGTCTGCTAATCGGTGAGCGAGCCAATCGAAGCGAGCCGTCCTCGCTGTCACGGCTGCCAGCTCCGCCCCTCATGATGACGTTGGTGCTGTACCTGCATGTGTTTGTGAGAACTCGTAAATGAGACAAGCCTGCCAGTAACTACGTTCTAATTACCGGCTTGCATTCTAAGTTCTGGAAGTCTAGTAACCTTGTTAGGTTAAATAATTCGTCTTCATCAGCCATGAAGACTCGCGGGGAGTCCCAGCGGGCGTTGACTGACTTCATCAATTATGCCAGCCTGATTTGGTTAGATTAGACCCACATATTTCACACAGGTAACATTTGGAGGAATTATCACGGAGGAACTGACCCATTTAGGCCGGCGTGGCGAAGCCCTCTGAGGCTGTGAATATTAAAGATGTTTCTCATCTCAAAGGTAATGGCGTGATGCAACAATAAAATAATTGTCCGTCAGCAATGCTAAAGCTAATTACCCACTCAGCGTAAGACCTAAAGATCCTGACAGGTTAGCTTTTATTGGAAATCATGATGATAGCTCCTATTTGACATAATGAAAATGATTCAGTCACTTTTTTTCCACAATGAGGTTTTATTATATCACATTTTGCTCCAAATGCTTCTATATAATTAGTTATAACAAATTTGATGTAATGGAGGATTTTTATATTGTGGCATTAGAGACTTTGGAGGTTTTGAGAGCTAAAAAGAACACAATTCTGGATGAAACTGAATACTTGTTAATATTGAAAGTGGCCAAACACCTTGCAAATATACCAAATATCTGCAGTGTAGGAACATGTGCCATTTTTCTAGATACTTTCAACCCCAAAATTGTTGAAATGGCCCACAAAAAGCCATGTCAGCCGAGCCTGAATCCACTATAAGACAGAAGACTTCTGCACTTACTCCCTGGAGATATCATTAACGGCTTTTTGAAACAACATCCATCAGGAGAAAGAACAGGGAGAATTTAAAAAAAAAAAAAAAAANTTAAAAAAAAAAAAAAAACAAGCTGCAAAAGCTGCACAGACTGACACGTATCCAAGAGATCACATGAGACCGGTGACTCGTCTTGATTTTGCAACACCGGAAAAATCATAGATCCTATATGAATTACTAAAGTTAGAATGTTCTCCCTGTAGAAATTGCATAATCGCAAGAAAAATCTTTTGATGCTCGTGTTTTTTCCTGACTTTTTTCACAGTTTTAGGCATCTGTTTTGTTTCTTTTTGCGCCGTGAGAGCCGTTTCAGAAGCCAAGATGGAGGCAGACTCGTGCTTCATGCTGTGCGGTGAACAGCAGAACACGACTAACCCTGACCCACTTTCCCGTGATCAGGCTGACATATGCTGCTGTTACGAACACGCCTGATCTCTCTCCTGCTGAAATTATGAGCTCCAAGCTCACGGTCCTTTAATCCCGTCCCTCGGACCCTAACGGCCTCAAGTTTCAAGTAAATTCAAAGACGTGACAGCAGCTTCTTCAGGCCAAAAAACAAACCAGCAGGTATCATTGACCATGTAGAGAAACTCTGGAAAAATATACAAAACATAAAAGTGAAAATACATCAAACTTTGAGGAGGATACTATAACAAAGTTTACTATTTTATCAAAGCTGCAATGCCATTCTTTGGATCTATGTAGCTTCAAACAGACCAAATAAATATATAGGCAATATTTTCATTCCAGGCCTTGATGCACAATTCTGATTTTTGCCCGTTTCCAATTGTTTAAAACAGCATCTTAAAATCTCCTGGCTCATATCTGATATCTGGTTTAAATGGTTTAGATCTGAAACAATGTGCATGCACAAATGAAGATTTAGTTTCTGAGATCAAGATAAATAAAATGCAATGGATGCAAAAAGAAATTGGTTTTTGAAACATTCTTAAAATTCTGTAACGATTTAAAGAACACCACATATGTGCCAGTTGAAAGACAAGAAAATTCTGATCTGTGTGTTTAGACGGTTTAGATATCTGATACAAATCAAGCTTATTTCTATGTACGAATGTGAAACAAAATGGATCAGAGAATATCCAATTCTATGCATTTTTTTTTTTTTTTTTTTNTTTTTTTTTTTTTTTTTTACTGTTTACATCTTCACAACAGATATCCAACCAAAAAATAAATAAATAAATAAATCAAAATTTAAAAAATCTGAATTAACTTGTTTGGCAGTGTAAATGTAGCAGAGATCAAATAGAGATAGGAAATAGTTGTAGTTTTTTTTTTTTTTTTTNTTTTTTTTTTTTTTTGTATTTTGATGATATTATGATATGATGAATTTTCACATCATGCACAACAGGAAGGAACAAAACAAGTATCCAGAAAGTGCTGAGTCAGCATCTGACGAATTACTTCCTCAAAGGAGATCCACCTCTGTGATATGGACACGATTCAGCTACCAGGCTAAGTGGCTAACAGCCAAAAGTACAAACACAACAAATTCCATGTGTTTGCATTTTCCACCTGAAGAAACACACGGATGAATACCAAGAAAGTCACAAGTCGCAAAATAAAAGCAAAAAAGTGAAGCTAACTCAGCCTAGCATAGCTGAAGCGTTAGCTAGTCGTATTCCCTGTGACAGAAAAAGCTAACGGTAACGTGGAATTAGCAAATCGATAATTTTTTTGTCAGACTTGTTGTTGCAATGTGTAAACAGTGCTAGCCGCTATGCTACCTGAAGTTGCCTCAAACATGCGCCTGGATTTGGAATTCAGAGCCATTTTTAAGTACAGCATAGAAGTATTTAGCACTGCAGTGTTGTAGTTGGAGAACGGTTCAGAACTGTTGAAGCAAGTTGCATGTGTCTTTAAGAAACGGACCTCAGCGGCATTTAAAGCAGCTTGTAACAGTATAACCAACGTAAAATGTTGGCTAGACTCTGCTTTGTGTACACTCAGACAGGAAGGATATCAAATTCAGACATTTGTAATAACACTGCATACATATTCGGGGCACACCACCATGAAACCTGCTGCTAAACCCCATATTTGCCTCTTTTTTCCCCTCTACCACCCCCCATTTCTCACTTCCTGTCTCCTTTCCCTCCCTTTCTTCTGCTCCTCTGTCCTGCAGTTTGTAATTGAGATTCAAGTCCACAGATGGACATGCCATGGATGCTGGCTCAGACATCAGCGTTCCACACGGAGCTGCAGACATGAGAAGAATCCCTCGGCTTCAAGGTCCCTGCATCGCTGAGGCAATTAGAGCGATCTCCTGCCTTGAGAAATGACGGCGCCTCAGTCAGATCATGGTAATTGCCATTTTCGGGCTCTGCTTCCTTTTGTAATGCAGCGATCTCACAAGTTCGGTCAACCCAAACTCGCGTCTAATTAATTGGAATCAGCAATTTGCATAATTGAATGTTTATATTACTGTACTGCATTCTGCTATTGACAGCTGCATGTATTTACAGGCTTGTATTTGTCAGGACATTGAGAAACATGACATCTATAGAAACACACGTCGTATATAACAGGTTAAAATGTGACCAAGTTGTTCTAGATCCACAGAGTTCTTTGTGGAAAATTGAAAGAAAGAAGTTTGCATTATTGGTGCAAAATAAGAAAGTAATCAAAATTATTCAAATAGCTTCTTTTTTTAAGTGCTTCACATAAGCAAACTACACATAAAACAATAAAAGAAGACCAGGAGAGAGTTGAAAGATCTGCTACAAATCCATAATTTCCTTTATTTTTAAGGCTGCAGTCAGAAACGGGCTCAGAGCCAACGTTAGAGGAGGAGCTTATTCGATGGAGGGATGTAAGTAAAGAGAATCCTGGCCATGCAGAGCTCTGAGAGTAAGCGTGATAATTTTGAATGAAATATAACATTTGATGGCAGAACAAGTGTAAAGATAACATCAGCATAATGTGGCCTTTACACTTTGAAACCTAGCACTGACCCTTCAAACCACTAAGACGAGTCAAAGGGAAACAGGCTAAATGAGAAGCATCAAAGTATGAATAATCTCCATTTCAGCATGAAAAACAAACAGGCCTGAGATTACAGATGCTCAAACTCAAAGAATTAGACCCCTGACATGCTGGTCTAATTAGAATTTGAGGTCAGATTAAGCTGAAGATGAGCTGCAGGAAGTTAGAGACCATTCAGGCTGTAATAGACTTTAAAGCAGTCATCTAAAACCAGAGATGAAACGGAATATATTTGCATATCAGTGGTAGAATATACTTTTGAAGATGTTAATTATCTGCCAAAGGAGAAAAATATACAGCAGAGCACAAAAAAAAATAGGGCCTAGAATAGAACCTTGGTGCACACCAGCAGGGGCGGGGCTAGGGTTAGTCGAGATCCAGATCTTAGCCCAGTTTAAAGCTATTTTATATTGACCAAAGCTAAATATAAATTATGAGAAATGCTTAAGAACTGGAACAAATCATGTTACATCTTTTAAAAAGTTATATGAAGTTTAAAATCTTTTAAAATGAAAACCTTTACAATGATCTAAACAGTGGAGCTACATGGTGGTGTGCTATGTCTGTTCCATCCATCAATTCGGTCCGACCAATCTGTTCACAACACTGTGGTTCCGCCTTGGCGATGAATTTGGATAATTTCAAAAATGCTACAGAAAATTCAAAACACACTATTACAAAAACGATCTGGGGCTTTATGGAAAACATCTAGGGCTTAAGCCCCATAAGCCCCGCCCCTAGCCCCGCCCCTGCACACCAGTAGAGAATTAAATGCTGATAAAACAGAAATTCATGATGGGGAAGAAATTTTTTTTTTTTTAAATGTGGGCTGGTGTTTTGGGTGTTTGGAATTAAAACACAGTTACAAGCAGCCCTTTAATTTTTAGGCAAGGGTGAATCAAGTTTTTTTTTTAAATACAATTTTAACTTTTATCAAATTGAAGTGATTTTAATGATGCAAAATATTGCAAATAGTTTTGTTGGAATTTTTGAAAATTGTTCCACATTGTAAAAAAATACTTGTAAAATCATTTGTACAGTGTTATATTTTATTTGTTTTAATACTTATCTTGTATTGTCATTTTTCTTATTATAGTCATTTTTCTTATTCTTTACTTATTGTCAACCTTATTTTTTATCTTCTGTAGAAGTGCTCTTATTATTTTGTTCCTTTTACTGCTGAGCTGACCCGTTTCTCTCGTGAAACACATTCCATTGTACTGTTGACCCTGTGTTAACATACATATGACAAATAAATCTAAATCTAATCTAATCTAATCTAAAATGCAGTGTGACTAGCTGTTTTCGACAATCAACCTGCATCGATTCCTCGTTTTAGTTCCCTAAAAATGCTCCTGTACTGCAACAAAACCACTGAGGTTTTGTAAAATCAAAGTTTAATTGTGAATATTAATCTTTGAGGAAATGCTGATTCCCATGCGATAACTTTCATGATTGGATTTTTGTTGTTTTTGACTTCCTGTTAAATTAATAGACTCGTATCCCTTTTGAACTCAACCCTCAATAAAAGATCTTAATTCATTACAGTAATAAAGGTAATTGAACAGCAATGAGATGAGAATCATCAAACCCCCTTCCTTAATCGAAATTGAAAAACGCATTAGCTTTGGGGTCCGGGGCCGCGTGTACGATCCCCTCAGCAATCAGCCAACATCTGCGGCGGTCCGACCTGGAAAAGACCCAACAGGAGCAGCAGAACCGGCGTTGGGCTGCAGACAGGTACACACAGGGTGATACCAAACACCTGCCATCGCACACAGGATATTAAAGTTACGTGCTAGAAGAGCGTTACCGGCTGCTTGGCCAGCTCTCTGACTGATATCTGATTGGTTGTCTCTCTGGCTGGCTGGGCAAACCGGAGAAGGCAGCTCTCCCCACAGAATCCAAGTCCAGCTGCTGTCCAAGTACCTGCTGTTTGTTGTTCTACATAAAACTCCCAGTAATTAGACTGATCCCGGGCTGCCAGTGGTCACACACACACACACACACACACACACACACACACACGTACACACGTACAGATGCACACTCATGCAAATCAGCCCTACAGGAAGTTTCCTGCTCGTCATTCTGCGTCAGATTTTCTCATCTGGCTGATGAGCTTTGACACTTTGAGCTTTGATGATTTTTGATGAACAGATAAATAAACCAGGAAAAGACTGGAATTATGTCACGACGTGGACGGTAAATATCCATCCATCCATTCTTTACTCTGCTTATTCTGGGCAGGATCATGGAGCACCATTTTGGAATTAACACTGATACTCGAGAGATTCCCTCGTTCCACATCTGAGGATTCCTGCGTTTCTTCAAAAAAGGAAAAACATGGACAAAGGAGACCTTTTTCTTCGTTCCTAAGCACATAAATGTGCCAGAAACACTTCGTAGAGAGTGCTACGAGGACAAGAAATCACTCCCTTTTTTTTTTTTTTTTTTTTCACCTCCCGCGTGCCAAAGTGATTAAATTCATTAAAATCTCTTCAAATAATTGCTGCTCATCCATGGCGGAGTAAATATTCAATTAATGGTGCCATTTTAATAACGGCGATTCCTGCAATCTGCCGCACATAACCTTGCATGTCTTCCCTTATATTAATTAATATTTCTCTTTGGAGGTCAATTTAATTTCCCTTAACTATTCATTAGGCTGCCACGCAGGGCAACACAAAAATCTATTAAACGGAGAGTTCATCTTGTCCTCCGTCCCATCTCTTCCTGTTACTCTGGAGGATAGTGATGGTGGTGGGGTGATGGGGAGGGGTTTAATCTTTTTTCTTTCCTTGCCTCCTGGGCTGAAAGTAGGCGTGAGCTTTCTGTACTGAGGCTGAAGCCATGTGGAAGCTTTTTTCTGCGGGTCTCTGTTGCGTGTTTGGCCAAGGCTGACTGGCTGCCAAACAGCCAGAGACGGACCGGGGATGAATCAGCGCTGACAAGGTGAGGCCGGCTTCATGTTCGCCGGCTGACAGCTCAGGTGCTCAGAGAGATGGAGACACAACAGATTACATTTAGGCCACTGCAGAGAGGAGGGGGAGGAGGTGAAGCAGAGAGCGAGAGGGAAAGAAATGGTCCAAAAATGGGTTTTGGACAGCAGAAAGTTTTCTCTGGGAGTAATGAGAAAGTTCCACTCGGGTTTGCAGAGGCGTCACTCAATTTAGAATGCGACGATTCTCATGTCTGCCTAACGTAATTAGTATTAGTGTTACTCCTCAGTGAAATCTGGGGGAGTTAAGGATTGATTTCTGCTCGTTTTTCCGATCGATACGTGCAATTTCTGCGACGCTGATCCAGTCGACTCCGGTGTGACATTTTCTTATCTAAAGAAATCACCAGGCTGTTACTGACACGTTCACAGCTCCTTTTCCACAAGTCCTACCACAGCAAAACACAGCATCATCACTTTTTGGACCATGATGCAATAATCTATTATTTTTTTTAAATTAACTTTTTAGTGTACAGAATCTGAAAAAGCGTCACTTGACAGAACCCAAAGTGGGTCGATGTGTGTAAACTGCTGAAAAAAAAAACACAAAACAATGTGAAAATAAAGGAAAGCTGCAGATCATCACGTCAGACTCCGATCAAACTTAAAGCCATCACGGTGTCTGCAAAAACCACCAAAATCTCAAAACAAAATCCAAGTTTTACAACCTTCATTTCTCAGTCAACATGATATAAACTTAAAATAAAAAATATCTGAGAGATCTTTGGCTCTATTTAGATAGAATTGTCTTGACTTTGACCTTATATCACACCTAAGAGCTGGGATTTTCAACAGTGGGGATGCGAGAAGGCAGATTTTAGGCACATTTTTCTTTTTTAAAAAGATGAAAGAAAAGGTCAGTGAACGCACCACATGTAGATCATCCTTACAAACTGAGTTCTTTCTATGCCACTCTATGCCATTTGGTGACTTTACCCTCAAACATTTTTATGTTTTGCTAGTGCTATAATGCTACTGCTACAATGCTAATGCTAGCATAACAGCTACGTGTAGCAGCTGAAGCAGCTAATGAAGCCAAACAGGTGTTGAGCCCTGAGAGACGTCTAATAATGGAAAATTTGCACCTGCTGTTTTTTTTGTTTTTTTTNGAGTTCACACCAGACAAATAGAAGTGGGCTCCAAGTCCAAAAAAAGGTTGAAAACTCCTGCTTTAGAGCACCGTTATTAACTGATCAATAAAAACCTGAAACAATGGATTTTTGTCAAAATAAAAGTTTCCCATAATGCATCAGTTTACCCGTAGTGTATTTTTGTGAATTGCAAAGCATTTTAACGCCCACGTACCTTGAAAAACGGTTGTAGAGTCGCACCACTCTATAAATAGAGACATAACATGCAGGTGTATCTGCCCATAATGGGTTCATGATTTAATTTGATTTAATTGATTAGCAAATCATCACAATAATTTTCTTTCAATCAACTAATAAAACAATATTGCTAATTTTCTCAGCTCCACTGAAGGTCAGGACTCTCTTAAAAAAGCAACTTAAAGGTTAAATTTGAAACCATATCAACTTTTGTCAAACAACAGAGAATTGTCTCCTAATGTTTGAGTTATTGAGCTTCAGACCTTAATCTTCTTTCTCTAATAGCTATAATTCTGTGCCGCCGTGACTGATGTCCTCCGTCTGGAAATGGGGTGGTTGCTCTCAGATTTGGAGTCCTTGAGGAAGGAAATGAGGAACTGTTCCATTTCATTGCAATTTATTTCGGCACAAACGATCCAGGTGAGAAAATATTAAATCTATTCTCATCGTAGATGTCACTCCCACCTCGATAATCTCCTTAATGTCTCAGCACTAAATCTTACTGACAAAATAAAATGACCAAAGAGGGCCCGGAGTCGTAATAAGAGTCTGTTTTGGGACGGATAAAACATTTAAGGAGCTCTACCAGCAGTCATAATCTGCACTGCATCCTATATGCGTAGAACAGCTCCAGGCTAACAGTGTAAGCACCGCCAGCACGCAAACACAAACTAATCATACCATTAATCTTAGCATGCGTGAAAGCAACCCATCTGTACGCTTTCCCAATTAGCTGCTGTCATATGGCACAAGGTGGAACAGATAGATGATGTGTACTAAACTGCAATACAGGATAAGAAAAAAAAACTATATGCTAATCTGCAGGCTACATGATGCCATCAGTGAAACTTAAAGGACCATACCAGCGATCGTGCATGTTTGTGCCCAATATATGTAATATGTATACATGTTATGTTACTGATAACCAGTTTCTAAAACATGAAAACGGATTTGTTTTCCTGTTACTTTTTCAAATCCTCTAATCTTTCAAAATCAATGTTCAGGTGATACACACACCTTAAGTTATTATTATTTACATATATTATAGATATTATTATATATTATATATAATTATTATTGCTTGCTTGTTTGCACATTTACTTTATGCCTTTGTATTTTGATCTGTACATACTGCAGTTTTTTACCTGTACATATTGTTTATACTTACATTAATATTCTTTCTGACACGACGCACCAAGAGAAATTCCTTGTGCAGTTGTGCTTGGCGAATAAAAGAATTCTGATTCTGATTAAAATTCAGTGTTTCACCCGCTAACACTTAAGCATGACTGTACAAGGCATGGTTGTTTTAATTTCTCAGTAAAAGGAAAAAAGGTAAAAGCATCTTCTCCTGAAACTATATATTGCATCTTCCCTGCAGCTCAGCAGGGAAGATGCAAAAAAAAAAAAAAAAAAAAAAAAAAATCTGAAATATACGGCTAAAGTAGTACATTTTGGGAAATGATTGTCAATAATGTAAACGGAATGTATATATTAGGCTCATATTTGCACGATTGCCGGTATGCTCCTTTAAAGTTGAGGGTTTCTTAAGTCAAACAGGCTACAATGCGTGCCAAAAGAACGTCAACCAGGAATCCACAAATTGCACAACGGCAGTGAAAGAACGACCAACACAAAGCAACAAGTCACTAAAGTTTCATCAGAGATGAACAAAAAGGATAATCAACAAAACCCAGCAGCAGCATCTATCAGCACGGCAGCAGCAATACAACACAGTTCTGCATTTGTGCGTCCTTACCTTGCGGCCACCCGTGTTGAGCTTTATGGGCGTGAGGAAGGGGTCAAAGATCATGTGGCTGGTCTCAATGTTGACCGGTGACTGCTTCTTCCCCACTGAGCAGAGGTTCCAGGCTGAGTTTACCAGCCCCCAGAACGATGGCACTAAAACACACAAAAGAAGCAGAGGGTTAGCACAAAGGGTTAGCATCTGCACGGGAGAGATAGGACAGCTTCCTGCATGGACACGCTGATGGACGGAGCGTGTGCGGCCAGCCTCACAGCGTAGAAGCGTAATTAGCATTGCTCTGCTGATACGCCTTTCATCATTATCAGTTAAAGACAAGCTGCTTTAAGGATGTGAAATGTGAAAACTTCAGTAATAGAAAATATATCTACATCTAGATCCCAGACTTATGCTGCATTTACACCACCATGTGACCCAACGGGGATTTTTTTTTCCTTACGTGGCAAATATTTGATATGCGAGTGAACATGGAATCAGATATTCTCAGATCCATGCGTCACAATTAAATCTGATTGGATATCTGCTAATACGACTATCATCTAAACAAAGCATCATAAAACGCGACGCCCTTCTGTTTTGTCTGCACATGAAAGTTGCCTCATATGCCCAAGATGCCATAAGCGTAAACATATTTAAATAATCAGAAATAATGACATGTGACATGGTGTTAATGTATTTGTTTAAATGCATTTTTGCTCATTTGTTATCTTTGCTGTAGTCATCCAAGAATTACCAAACACACTCTGCATTAATTTAAATGAAGGTGTTCCTGGGGGGATAGTGAAAATGTGTTTTGGTTAAAATTGCTATTTTAAAGGACCATAAAAGGACCACCCATTTTTCATGTTTGAGCCTAATATATTCAGTTTTCATACATGTTAAGTTACAGACAATCATTTCCCAAAGGATAAAACCGTATTTCAGCTTTCTTTATACAGTATTTTGAAAATCTCTTAATCTCAAAAATCAATGTTAAAAATCCATGTTTCTCCTGCTAATAGTTACACAGCCTTATGAAGTCACAGTCCTTTAAATTTTTCCATAAACGCAGGTCTTCTTTTGGGACTATATTCCCCGGTGGAGGCATACATTCACTCCACACTTTTTATTGAGCTTAAACACTAAAATTACATAACTTCTAAAAAAACCTGAATACACGTCTTGTTGGTGATGATGGATTACCTATCCCAAGAACGTTTACAGTATCAACAAGTTGATTTTAATAGCAGAATGAACTGAAACCAATGGAGGTCTGGAAGGTAGGAAAAACATTTTTAATTCACCGTTCCAGTAGTATGCTTTGGGAAATGATTGTCAGTAACGTTACGTATGAAAATTGAATATATTAGGCTCAAACATGCAAAATAGGTGGTATGGTCCTCTAACTGCCTTTATTGAAGCATGTCAGAATAACAAGGATATACAGGTAACAGTCTTAGAAACAGGTAGAGGAAAGTAATGTTACATGTATGGAAACTGAATATATTAGGCTTACGCTTAATGGTTAAGGGTTAACCTGTGTGCAGGAAAACCTTTCTGTAGTTCTTTTTCTTTTTAATACAATTTTTGGCCACGATTGACTCCTGCACTGTAAATAATATGCACCGCTGTGGAGAAAAAAAAAAAAAAAACTNAAAAAAAAAAAAAAAACTGGTGCTGGTAAAAAGCTCTTAAGATTTCCATCCTCTCTCATCGCTCAACCAACCTCACAGTCCATAAAACAGCCCATTTTATTTTATTATTTTATTTTATATAGTAGTTTATTTGTCAGGGACAATGCTCATTGATCAACAGCAAAAACAGAAAACTGAAAATGAGCCCAGAAGGCTAATTTTCATCTGCTGCAACCAGACAAAAAGCCAGGTATTATTTTCACTCAACGTGCACAGCAGTGCTGCAACAAGGCAGGGTAGAAGTGGATGAATGTGTTTTTGATGCATTAAAGCATTGCAGAGGTTCAAATTAGACCTCAAAATGAAAACAGGAATACTAACACATCCCCTGTAATGTGTGAAATTTTCTTAATTTTACTGCCATTTCTTTTGCATTATGGCAGAAATCTTTTTTTTTTTTTTTTTTTTTNTTTTTTTTTTTTTTTTTTTGGACAGAAAGGGTCACATGAGCTGCGGTCATGTGATCTCTTTTAGAAGCAGAATACAGTGTATAATAAGTCAGAGACTATAGCTAGGAAGCCACCGCAGTTCTTCATTAATTATCTGGAAAACCAGAATTCTTTTTAAATCAGCTCGAATGTACTAATCACAAACACAATTATCTAACCAGGAATGCGAAAAATGGCCAAACACAAACTACCTGAGAGACGCAGAGCCTCATTATCATCTCATATTAAGCACATTAAGAATAGGAAAAGTTTTCAGAATACAAATGAAACGTGTCCTGCAGGAAATCAGCTGATGTTATTGATGTTTTCGACCATCTTTTTGAGCCGCTTTCTTTTATTTCAAGGTTTTGTTGCCTAACGAGATGCATATTAAGTCAACTGGTAATACCTTGTCTAATTTGTGTATATTTTATGTCTGGCTTATTTGTTTTCTTATGTATTCATGTGTATTGATGGACCCTGGAAGACTAGCAGAAGCTAAAGGGGATCCAATCACCAATAAATCCCATATAAGGAAGAGTCATCTTCGCCATCTTCAGCAATTCTCAACTACTTTTTGAAGCTATTTCACAGTAAAAGTTATCGACTTTCAAACAGCAGGTTTCCTTCCATCCCATCTATCTTGAAAGCAGCATGGATTGCTGGAATCATTCTGCAGAAGGACATTACCGACGTTGGACTTGAATCAAAACTGGTCTGCAGAGATTCGAAGCATCTCGGTCACGTCCTCTCACTGAACGGTGGAAATGTTAGAGAACTGTGAAAGTGGAAGCAGCCGGTACTCGGCTTATCGCTTGTCCTGTGAGACTGGGAGGGCGGATGGCGCGGCGAGAGAATGTCAGCGCCGTGGGAGTGATTGGCATCTCAGCAAGTCACTTTCTTATGTAACACTTGGCGACCAGAGCCAAGGATTAATGGTGGATTCAGGATGTGCTAAAGCCTAACGCAGCATTTTCCATTTAGCAACAGGCTGTTAGGCAGAGATGAGTCACTGGAAAATTCCACAGAGATTTCCAACAAAAAAAAGCTGAGATAATTTGAAAATATGCAAATTTCTGATGAATCACAGGGAAGGAGATCAGTAGAATCTGCAGGTCAACACGTCCCGGCAGAGTTTGCGGTGTGCACGGGCACGCTCGATGGCGAAAGCTCTTTTCAAGTAAAAATGGAGTCAAGAGGAAGAGGTGGGAATGTATTCATCACCCTCTCTTCCACAAACGTGCTCTGAGCTGGGGTACGCGCAGATGTCATGGTGCTTTACACACTGAATAAATATCTGCAGAAACCATTTATCTAAAGCAAATCCAAAGAGAGAGGGAGAAAACAGAGATGTCTGAGTTAACAGAATCATGCCGTTACTAAGCAAAATTTCCAAACATCTAGATCAGGTTGGTGCTGAAATGTTGAAGCTGTGAGTGTTTTTAGCTAGAAAAAAATGATTCGGCTCGTTTTTAATTGACTGTAGTGGGTGATAAGTAGGTCTAATATGTAAGCTGAGACCTTTCATAGCTTATAAAGATTTTCCCTCCATCTTATATTCAGCTGAACTCTGAGCTAATACTGTGTTGTAATTAAAGTGAAGCTGCCGTTACGTTTCTAATCACCTTGAAGTAATCATCCCCAACTTAACACTTCACTGACTGAATTATGGATGCTGACAAATAGCATAGATGCAGCCTGGTGATGTGTTATGGACGTAAGTGATGACAATATGTCATAACTTATGCTCGTAAGTTATGACATATTGTCAGACCTCAGTCATACAACACTGAGTCACTGGTGTAAAGAAAAGATCTGGCTGGTAATCCTGCTGAGGGTGTGATACTCTGACTTCATCAACATCCATCCATCCATTTATCCATCCATCCAGCTTCTTTTCCATCATATCCTGCACAGAGTTGTGGGAGATTTAATTTAGAGTTTTAAAGAAATCTGGAAAAATCGCAGCCTTTTATGAGCTATTTTAATTTATTACAAGGAGTGCTTAATAGATGGGAGGGGTATATGTTCTTGATGGGTGGAGGGGGGAAGGGACTGGGTTAAACTTCTTAAACGGGTTCATTTCTTAAGTGGGTTTACAGGTGAGGGTGCTCTCAAAAAAAAAAACCATGTAGCTCTGGTGTACTGTACATAATGTTAAAGGACCATACCGCGGATTATGCATGTTTGAGCTCAATATATAGAACCTGTGTTCATGTTACGTCACTGACAACCAATTTCTCAAAACATGAAACAATTTCCTGTTATTTTTTTCAAATCCCATAAACCTTTCAAATCCCATAACCTTTCTTAAAATTCAATGTTTCGTCTCCTAACACATATGCGTGATTGTAGAAGTCAGGTTCATGTTAATTTCTCGGTAAAAAGCCATCTTCTCCTGGAACTACATTTCCTGGCGGAGACATACATCATATTCCGTTCAGCTCCATGTTGGATCGGTTAAATAAAGTTACTTTGGCAAAAAAAAAAACAAAAAACTAATAATNCAGCTCCATGTTGGATCGGTTAAATAAAGTTACTTTGGCAAAAAAAAAAACAAAAAACTAATAATAAATATTAGTCGTTACATTAGCTGCGATGGATTACGCAGTGCAGTCTGGAAGGTAGGAAAAACAACAGTCAGAAACAGTTTTCAGTAACATAACATGATAACGTGTACATTCCATATATATGTCAAACATGCACGATTTCCGGTATGATCCTTTCAATTTGTGACAAGTTTTAAAGCGTATTTGTTGGTCTTCCATACAGGCCTTAGGTTCAAGTTATGTTCGACAAATTCGCAGGCTGGATTTGTTCTCTACAGTACGTGTTCGTTCAGTTTGCTGAGTAACCCAAAGAATCTGGTGACTCTGTTGAGCTCTGTGTAAAATTAGTAACGCTGAAGAAGAAGCTGCTACCCACTGTGGAAAGGCACACAGAATGCGAGTGGGTTCAGTGTTTTGTGTGCTTTATCGCTGTTCCTGAACCAGCCTCCTGTTATGGGATGACCTCTCTAACCAGCACAATCTGCTGCCTTCAGAAACAGCTTGAATACTTCTGTTATGCGTTTGTGTGCGTTTGGAATTCCCCTTGCGGAATTTAAAATGAAGTCACAAATCAATAATAAATCAAGAGTTATCAAACTCTGTTGTAACAACATTAATAGGATGTATGGTTTCTACAGCACATGCCTCTGGCACAGATCCTCTCTGAACTCTCCCGTTCCCTTGAGCTCCAGCATTTAGACTGTAGGAATCATGCTACATACATACTTCAGCCAACAGCAAACTTGGGATGCTGAAAAGAATTGGAAGCTGCCATTCTGGTGACAAAATTTGTAACTTTCCGCCTCAGATGATCCGTTAGCTGCGTTCACCCCGTGTGCTGATTGGTCAGCTGTGCAGCGGTGCATCAGTAAACTGGGCCTACTTGTTTTTCTTCAAGGCCCGGGTTCAAGTTTCTTCTCAAAACTACTTCCACTGATACCAGCTAGCCCGGATAGCATGCTAACGAAACACTCAAAATATGAATGACAGTACATCTGTAGCTAGCTGGCTTTAACTTGGTATACTAGCTTAGCATGCTATAGGCATGCTGCCATAAACTTTGAGTGTCATCTGGTATACTAAAAGGGAGTACTAACCACATGAAGTGTGGTGTACGACAGCACAACTATAATTAGCTAGCTTTAACTGGGTATACTAGCTTAGCTTGCTATAGGCATGCTGCTGTTTGTTTGTTTATTTGTTGATCAGGGACCATGTACAAAAAATATTAATCTCATAAGAGAAGAGATGTGTTGTACCAGATTTAGCTGGCAGCTAATTTCCGTCTGCTGTAAACACTTTGAGTGGTTATCTGGTATGCTAACAGGGAGTGCTAACCACTTTAAGTGTGTACAGCAGTACGCCTATATGTAGCTAGCTAGTATGCTAGTTAGTGTTCTTGTAGTTGATGAGCTGGGCAGAAGGGAATGACACCTTTCCATGATGAATACTTTCCGTTAACAACCCCACCCCTTTCTGTGACGACAGTCTTTTTTCGTTCGGCCTCCAAGTATGAGCAGCCAAAAGAAATATTGCCAAAGAAGCTTTTCAACGTGGTCCGTGCTTATATGATCACAGCAGGATGAAATATGTGGCCTTCAGAATCTGTAGCTGTATTATTGTGCTTATTCATTTGCAGCTCCGTACGAATCTTTGACCGGCTGAAAATACGTTGCTGCAGCAGTGGTACTGAAGAAACCAAGCAAAACCGTGGTAGAAAAACTATTACACAACTCATTTTCTTTGAAATCACACATATGACTTAGCAGCAGAAGCCTCTGAGAAGGTCATAATGAGACCGACCTGTGTGTATAGAGTGTTACTGAGTTTTGGGATCATTTCATGTGTAGAAAATAGTCCCAAAGAAATCTGTTCATAGTGAGGTCTGTGGGTTATCCAAAGTAACCCATATATATATATATATTATTACAAAAGTATACTGATGTTGAAGTTTTAATGCTTTCAGCTCCACAAAAATAATTCCAAAATAACAGTAATGGTGGCAAAATACAGTTTTAAGGCTGTAATATGGCTAATAACCAAATCTTCATAACTGGATACCACTAAGGGGGGAATGGCCCTTTAATCTTTTACTGAACCTCATGATGCTGTTCTTATAGTCATATTAATATTCTGCTCTGCATTAGAAATTGGCTCGGTAAGAAAAGTACCATCGAAAACAATGAGGCTGGCATCGAGGTTTGACATACCGGTGGAAAAGCCCATCAAAATGAATTTATCCACTGACGCCAGAATTCCATCTTAAACATGTCATCATTCATTTCATGCTCATCTCTGTAAACGGGTGTGGAAAGACATTTAAAATCCCTCGCAACATCACCACTTACTAAAGCCTCAAAAATGACCAAATCAACTCAAACAGTGGCAAAAATAATTGAGTCTTGCAACTGGACTTGGATTAGAGTCTACAGGTGTACCTGAACCGAAATAACCAGAGCTTTCCATTTATAATTTATTAACGAAAGAAAAAGAAAACAATAAATAAAAATCAACCCTGCCTGTCTGTACTGCGGAAATACACTTTATGTCCAATTAGTTCTGTTTTGTGCTGGGAGTGGGGACATTAATATTTGCACTTAATGCTTTAAACCTCCCATCTTCAATAAGCGGATTGCAGTCCAGATGTGGACCAAAATACAGTTTATCTCAGACCCAGAAGGAATCAAAGTACAATTTAATCTGAACTGGAATTGATATTTCATCACAACCTGACCAGCTTTTATTTTTTAGTATTTCCTGTCATAAAGGAAGTCTTATTTTGAAGGAATATACTCTAGTTGTTGGTGATTTTTGACAAAAAAGGAAAATGTCAAAATAACTACAACACGCTAATGTTTATATTTAAGTTACGTAAGCTATGTTTGGTAGCTAATGTTGCTCTGTGGCTGCCAAACAACAGTGAAGTATGTTAGCATCTTAACGCTATCGAGTGCAAATGCTAATTAATTTGCTTAGCCTGTTAACATGCTAATGTGACGTTTTTTTATATACATTTTTTATATACTTTTTTTTAATATTTGGTGTTATATTCCCTTTCCCGAACCTGTGAGGACTTATAAATTTTCATACGTGGACATCTTAGATTTCTATTTGAGAATCACTGCTTTAAACGTTTCTCTATAGCTGACAGAAAACAACTGGCTAGCGTAGGTTTCACGTGTTTTTCACTGCTTTAGCCACGCGACAAGCCACGTTTACTTCAAATCCTGATATTCTCCTGTCTGCTTAGCTATGAATGCACAAACAGCAGCAATTCAAGAGCCTCGTCTTCTAAAAATAGAAGTTTTAATTCTAGACATTAAATGAGAATTCTGAGTGCTGCCAGTAAGAAGGCGAGTGCTAGAAAGCGGTAAAAACCAGAAAATCCTTCAATTAATGATTGGATTGATGTGATTTATGAGGATTTATTACGGAATGAATACCTTTCTCCATGAGGCATGACAAATTTTACCTAAAAATGGGTTTGATATATTACACTTATTCGCCCATCATTTGTTTAAGGTTGTGGTTTTCCTCTTTATCAGAGGATAAATATATTAGTTTATTTCTGGCAAAGAAAGGAAGAAGAAGCAGAAGGAAGAGAGGAGGGAAAAGGACGTAAACCGTGGACAATCAGCGCCTGAATCCGTGAGGGTCTAGATTTGAGTGGGCGTGGCCACAGTTTGCAGGAGAGTACATCAGCATGAAGATTAACGTGGAATTATCATGCTTCGTTTCGTTTTAAGTGCCTGTTTTTTCTTCTCTTAATAAAAAGAAAAGCAAAAAAAAGAAAGAAAAGAAAATGCATTAGAGGCAGGCTGTGCAACATTGAATTATGAAGGCGCTACCTTTCAGCAGAGAGAGAGAGAGAGAGAGAGAGAGAGACTTCTGATGCAAGATCCTTCATGGAAACGACAGCAAATCGATGGCCGGAAAGGGAATTGGAGTGTGAGGGAATCGATCTGTTAAATCCGGGCCCTTGTCGTAAATGTACACATAATTATTAGCTGTTGATAGATTCCCGAATGCAACTACAGCGGCAAGGGACATCATTCAATGCTGACAGAGGCACAACCAACCTTGTCAATAATCTACAGAGACCTCCGCCTCCCATTCCACTCCTCCTCCTCCTCCTATATTTCACTTAGTCGGCTAGCAAGCGTTAGAGCCACTTTCATTTCTTATTGACAGGCTGCAAAAGTGGACGGGGATATATGGCGTGGCCTTTTGCAGATGTCGGCCATACTAGATGTGTTACGTGCGAGCGGAAAGGGCAGCGGAGGGTGGGAGGCTTCTGTTTCCAGGCCGATCATTTTGTTCCCTTTTCTCTCAAAGGACCTTGGTAACATGGATTTAACATGGTGAAATATATTTTTTAGGGTTTTTTCATAAATATCACCAGCGGAGACGGTGAGCGCCATTGACAGAACATACGTGGAAAACATTTCTTTTCCTCTGTTTGTCTCAAACATTAGTGGCTGAAAATTATTGGCTGAACAGATATCGGTGTTTTTATGTAATGCATCATGTTGTCTAATCGTTTTATATTGTAGATAGCCATCCTATCATCTTAGCATAGGACGACGGATGATAATTAGTCAACTTAATTGACTTAACTGGCTTAGCCAGATTTAGCCAATTAACTTAATTGGCTAAATCTGGCATATTTACATTTGATTGTACATTAATATGCATTGTCCCAATTAAATAAAAAAAAATACAAATTACAATATAGAATATCATCAAATGTGTATTAATCAGTATTTTTTTTTTATATTGTTATGATGTAATTCATTGTGACAAACACAAAATTTCTCACATAACTAATTGTTTTTGGTGGATTCGTAGCCGCTATGATCAAACTAATTTCTAACAGTATATGATTGATTAATTGATTTTTTTTTTAAATTTGTATCATGCTCATATTATAAGACACCAAATATATTGTTGCAGCGGTGAAATAAAAGAAAACGTATTAACATATAATGGGAACATGCAAAAAAGTTAGCTCCTTACATAAACTTTACAACCTCGTCTTTACAGAAACTCTGCAACAAAGAAGATCCCCTTCCTGTAAAACAAATCGAGCCTGTGATAATAATTCAGCCAAAAGAATCGATTTAAAACATTTTATGAAAAAATACAACCCTTACATCATCATGTAAAGAATAAACATAAAATGAACTTCATTTTTAATCTCTTGTAACCCACATAACATAGTCTCTCCTCGCCTAGCGTACCATTAAACCTCCAGTTTCAACAGCTAATGCTAATGCTAAAGTACCCAAGTGTAGCTGTCTAACAGAATTATTTTTAATAAGACAATATACTCTCAGTTTTGCTTTACACCGAACATCGACAGACCGTTTTTCTTTACATGTGAGAAATAATTTACTCCTAATGTCCCCATCGCACCTTAACCTGCTTTGAAAAACAAACATATTGAAAATAAATCGAAAATACAGATCTAATCTCTCTAAGCCCAGGTACACATCCCTGTTAAACATCTTTTTAGTGAGCCTGTGTTCAAGTCTTTTCCACAGCTGAAGCATGTCTAATATTGGTGTGTAATAATAGCATAAAGAGCTGCTCCCATTAGAAATGATGACCGCCGGCTCCAAATGACCAGCTTAATGACTAGCGAGTGAAAACATTTGAGGATATGACGCTAAAGTCTTGGAGAAGAGCTAAAACAAGAGCAAATACTGGACTTTTTTTTTTGTCAGATGTGGAGAAACACAACTCCAGTGGGTTGTTAATATCGATCTGCATTTTTTTNTTTTTTTTTTTTTTGTGCTAACGCATCAGCCATCAGCTTGTTAAAAGTTAAAGTTGCAGCAGGGCCGTTTCACATGACTCCAACCTCAAATCCTAGCAAGAGGTGTTTAAAGTTTAGAGGTTTAAAAAAAGATTCATAGCTCTAACAACTTTTTCTCACTCGTGGAATGATGTTCAGGAGACGGTTTTGATTTTGCTATAAAAGTGATACTTCACCCAAAATCTATATTAGGGTGTTAAAGATTTACTTCCTGTGCTGTGAGGAAAACCTGCAGTTTCCTTGGCGGAGAGAAAAATCGACCTGCCTGAATTCAGTCGGTTAAAACGGATTCCAGCGCTGACCAGTTTTTACAGTAAACTAAAAAACAGAGAAATATGAAAATTAATTTTTTTTACAGCATAATGCTTTTATCTGCTGTTCATCTTTTAGCAACACTCACAGTTTTGCTAAAATACAATGCTTCATTTATCACACCCTCGAAGTTGCAAAGTTCCCTCAGACGTGTCATATTTCACATTATATTGGTGAAGCAACAATCATTTTTCACCATACTGAAGAAACAGATGGACAGCAGACAGAAGCAGTCTGCTGCAGAAAGGACATGAGAGGTTTATCTGGGCAACGTGAAACTTCTGTGATGAAAACCGGTCGCTGCTGGTCAGTTCCGAGTTATGGTGTTTAAAAGGGAGCATATCTATGCTCCTGTATTCTGTTAACATACATCGGCCCAGTTTGCACATGTTTTACCGCATCGTTGTGCACAAATATCACAGCACAAGCATGTTTGCTCATTCATAAATGCTTTTTACTGACATATTTTACCATTTGCCTTGAAAGAGGCGTTACTAAGATATTTCCTTATTTGCGTGTCACGGTAGCTATTCATAAAACAAACCAACATGCAAAAAATAAGACCTGCTTCAGTCCGCTGGTAAATTTCAGCAGTATGAAATATGGACTATGTTTAACACTTTATTTGCCTCACATGTGTTAGTGATCAATAACTTTGATAAAGTCACTCAGCTGATCAGTCAATTTTTAAATGGTGAGTTTTGATCTGATATGATGCGTTCAGGCGCTCCGTCAAATATCACCTCACCTGCTGCTATGTCTGAGTTCCTCACCACCCCAGTGCAGCGCGATGCATTAAAGGCTTAAAATACACGTTTAACTGTTATTTTAGCATCAGTCTTTTAAAATGAGGATCTCTAACGCAGAACGTCTTTTTCTTTTGCTGATTTGTGGCTTTAAAACCAGATAAATCAGGATAAATGGTGGCTAATAATTATGCAGCTCATTAACACGTTGATCTTCACTGGCTTTTACCTGTCACACCTCACAGCAACCTTCAGGTGACAATGATGCAATGATTATCGTAGAAGTTTTATGAATGCGCCTCAATCATCACGGTGCACTTTAAGGCAACGTTACTCTCTGTATTGCCGTTGTTTTATGAATCTGGGCCATTGTATGCTAACAGAATATAACCCTAACCCTAAACCTAACCCATTATGTGCTCAACTGTGCTATATAGAGCTGGAGAACATAGGAATGACCCCGTTTAAAAGGTGCTGTTCTCGATCAGCAAGGAAATGGACACAAGGCTTTCAACAGCTCAACTATACAGAGATTTTTAGTTTGTTACTAACATTTTTTTAATATGGCCAAAAGTATGTGGACACCCCTCCTAATTATAGAATTCAGCTGTTTGACCCATCACCCAGGTGCATAAAATCAAGCACATAGCCATGCGATCTCCACAGACAAACGCTGGCAGTAGAACGGGTTGTACTGAAGAGCTCAGACTTTAAATCTCGTTAGATTTCTGCTCTGCTGAATCTGCCAGGTCATCTGTAAGTGTGTTACTGTGAAGTGAAAGTGTCTAGGAGCAACAACATCTCAGCCACGACGCGGTAGACCACACACGGCACGGTCGCCGAGTGCTGAAGCGTGTCAAAAATGGCCGATCCTCTGTTGCATCATTCACAAGAGTCCAAACCGCCTCTGGAATCAAAATTAGCTTGATGAAATGATCATGAAATGAGTTTCTGTGGCCGAGCAGCACACATAAGCCAAAGATCACGACGTTAACACCAAGCGTGGGCTGGAGCGGTATAAAGCACGCTGCCATTGGATGCTGGAGCCATGGAAACGCATTCTCTGGAGCGATGAATCACGCTTTACTATCAGTCTGACGGAGGAATCTGGGTTTGGCAGATGCCAGGAGAACGCTGCCTCCAGAATGCATCGTACTGTAAGGTTTAGTGGAGGGAGGATGATCTCGGGCTGCATATTAATCCAGTTTTGGAGTGGGAGGTCCAACAAGCTCTTATGGTCAGGTGTCAGAATGAACTGAAAGCAATGGTGGTCTGGAAGGTAGGAAAAACATTTTTAATTCACTGTTCCAGTAGTATGCTTTGGGAAATGATTGTCAGTAACGTTACATGTATGGAAATTGAATATATTAGGGTCAAACGTAAAATAGATGGTATGGTCCTTTAAAGTAGCATATTTTGGGAAATGGTTGTCGGTAACAAAACATTTATATGGATTTAAACACGCACGATCACCAGTATCTTCCATTAAAATCTTGCCTGGTGCAGCTGGAGACTCAGGCATGAAGTCGGGGCGCCTGATGTCACGTTTGCACACTAATTATGTGGATGTGTGGGTGCATGTGTGCATGTGTGTGTGTCTGTGTGTGTGTGGGGGGAGGGTCTGAGGTGGATGCCGGATCGTCCCTGTGGGCTTATTACACCTCAAGGTTGAGGTGAAGGTGGCGTCCAGGGCCTGAGGAGACGCACACTGCACAATCAGACCCTCCGTTAATGACTTCCTCTGCTGAATCTCCCACAGACAGGAGAGACTTCTCATTAAAGTGGGCGGGGCCTATAAATGCCACGTATATTGAATTGTGTAGATGCAGCAACAAGGGTGAATTGAGGGTAAAATCTGTTCGTACAACAGATTGGAATAAAAAAAATAAAAAAACAAAAACGGCACAAATCCTCAAAATCCACTATTCCAATTTAAGCTACATATCTAAATGAGATACACACACACACACACACACACACACACACGTGTACACACACACAAACACTGAGAAGACCGCTGCAGAGGTATGCATTTCATTATATAGGCTCAGGTGCAGAGATAGCTTGAATGAAACGTCTTTATTCTGTCAACTAGATATGGATGAAAAGTTAGAGTAATAGTCTTTGGAGCAGGAGGGGAATTGGAGAAATGCAAAGTGCATATGCAGAGAGAGAGAGAGAGAGCGAGAGAGAGAGAGAGAGAGAGAGAGAGAGAGCCTTTCTCTCTTCCTGTCTCTTCTGAAGACCCAGATGTATTCTGTACATCAACGTTTTGGATGAGCATCAAGAAAGAATGAAAAAAAAAAAAAATCACCGTCCCTTGTAACTGCTGATGCAAAGCTGTGTTGCAACTTTGCAGAGAGAGAGAGAGAGAGAGAGAGAGAGAGAGAGAGAGAGATCTAACAGCTTGGGGATAAATGCTTACGAAAGCAGGTATGGAACCAACAGCTTCATGATAATGAATGTCTAAGAGAAGCATTAAAGGAACTGTCATATTCCGCTTGCTGTTGACTTGAAACGCCGGCCCCTCGCTGCAGCTTCCGTCTCGTTTGCTCAGGGGGTGGGGCATTTTTATCAGATGGTTTCTGATGCTGCTGCTAAGAAAAAGGAAACACGCTTTATGTGAATGTTCTCTGCAGCCAGCAGGTGCAGTAAATTTGTCCAAAAAAAGAAAAAAAGTCTTTTTTATGACACAACCTTGGGAGTTACGGGGTTTATAGATTAAAAATGTCCGCAGAACAAACATCATCGTAATCTGAAATTTGTAACTCGCTCAAATCTGAGCTCCACGTGCGATATTTAGGTTGACTGGAAGATATAATTCAAAAATGGGTTTGTGCTCGGTGCTGAGATACGCAGACGGAGGTTTAAATGCAGCTTGTTCGTACTTCATACGCTCTGCTTCCGGAGCGGTTACATCATTCAGACAGGAAACATGAAATTTAAAGATTATGTGAAGTAAAACCAACAGAGTGAAAAACAATGAGGCAGGCATGTTTATTTCCATTTTCCAAAAAAAAAAAAGAAAAAAACGCTATATTAATGTGATGAAAGCTGTTTTACAAACAAGCTCACAGAGAAAAACAATACCTCTGTGAATAACAGCCACTTAAAGGACCATATCAGTGATTTTGCGCATTTGAGCCCAAAGATCTCCACCCGCATACATGTTACATTACTGCTGACCATTTTTCCAAAACATAAAAATTTGTGCCAAATCCCTGAATGTTTTGAAATCAAATGTTCTGGTGATAAATCCGCCTTAAAATTCAATGTTTTGCCTGCTAACACTTATGCACGATTGTAGAAGGCACGATTGCTTTTATTTCTCAGCAAAAGCTGTCTTTCTCCTGGGACTATTCCCTGGCAGAGACATACATTTTCTTTTCAGTCCTGACTGAAAAATACAGACTCCAGATGGACCTTTTTCAGAAAGGCCTTTTTTCTTCCACCCTCCCATATAACCCAGATGTGTGCAATATCTTTAATATTCTTGTATGATGCACATCTGCTAGTCATAATAATAATGATAATCCCTGGTGGAGACATATATTTTCTCCTATGTAGCTTTGTGTTGGTTCTGTTAAAGGACCATATCACCCATTTTGCATGTTTGAGCTTAATATATCTTCTCTCTTCATACATGTTATGTTACTGAATCATTTCCCAAAGGATAAAACCGTATTTCAGCTTTCCTGATATTTAATCTTTCAAAATCAAATATTCAAGTGATACACCCACCTTAAAAATCCATGTTTCTCCTGCTAATAGTTACACAGCCTTATGAAGTCACGGTCCTTTAAATTTTTCCATAAACGCAGGTCTTCTTTTGGGACTATATTCCCCGGTGGAGGCATACATTCACTCCACGCTTTTTATTGAGCTTAAACACTAAAATTACATAACTTCTAAAAAAACCTGAATACACGTCTTGTTGGTGATGATGGATTACCTATCCCAAGAACGTTTACAGTATCAACAAGTTGATTTTAATAGCAGAATGAACTGAAACCAATGGAGGTCTGGAAGGTAGGAAAAACATTTTTAATTCACTGTTCCAGTAGTATGCTTTGGGAAATGATTGTCAGTAACGTTACGTGTATGAAAACTGAATATATTAGGCTCAAACATGCAAAATGGGTGGAATGGTCCTTTAAGTTACCATGAATTTAACAGACGTGTTTGCTAACCCAACCATATATCAAGTCTCTGCAAGTTGATTTTTATAAGGTACTGGAACGAACCGCAATTAAGGCTGTCTGGATGGTAGGAAAAACAATTCTAATCATTAACTAAGCAGTATATTTTGGAAAATGGTTGTATCTGTAATGTAATGCAGCTATTTATTAGGCTCAAACATTGAAAATCACCGACATCGTCCTTTAAGTTGTTGAAAATTGATGCTGCTTTGCATTCTAATGAAGAACTATGGAAAGAGAGGATCAGCACCATGGACAGCACCCAACGCTCTGCAGGCTGTTTTTATCTGATCTGTTTGATTTAATCCAGGTTTTTATTAGGATTATTTATGTTCACACCAGCTAATAAACGGCTCATAAACATGCTGCAGTTTGCATCTTATTTGGTGGATTTTATGTTTATCTGTCATCCTGCCATGTTAGAGATTTTGCCAAATGAAGCAAAGCAAATCTGATTTTGTCAGTTCAGCTAACAAGCTATGTCATAATTTACTTTTGTCTAACGTCCATATCTGTAAGGAAAGATGAAAAAATAAATAACTGCAGGCTACAGATGGCAGCACCCTTTTTTTTTTTTTTTTTTTTTTTTTTTTTTTTTTTACTTTTAGGGTGATTTCCACTCTCCGGTTTGGATTCCATTCTTCTTAATGAGCTGCATCAGTTTATTTAGGTGTGAACATATCTCCAGTTTCATGCATCAGGCTACAGTTCTTTCATGTTTGAAAAGAAATGTGCTAATTAGCTAATTCAGCTAAACAGCAAATATCACCAAAATTTATTAGCATCAACACTTTTGTGATAATTAGACATTAACAAGTAGTCCTCTTCCTGATCTTTATCTGACCTGATCTAATTAATATGGTAGCCTCTTGTTTAAGATAGAAATACAAAAAAGGCACACAGACACACACACACACACACACACACACACACACTAATGGTTTTTACTACATCTTAGGCACTATCTCGCTGCAGCAGAGACTTTTATTACCTGCTGCACAGCCTCATTACCGCAGTTTATCAATAGACCCTTTTTATCAGGTGTAGCATTAGCGGCGCTAATGGGGCTAACAAATGCGTTGCTAATAATTAGCACACCAAACTTTAAATCACTTAGCTGCTATTATAAACAGGGTCTTTCAAGACCAGCATGAGCGACATTCACTAAATCCCCCACAGTGGGTGTCCGTGGGTAGCAGAGGGTGATCATCAGCCAAAACGACAGTTTGCGGCTGCTGCCCAAAAAAGGTCTGAGTCATTTAAACACAATAGATGTGTAAAGAGGTGGCAAGGACGTGGGCCGTCATCGTCAAACGAGCCATATGTTGCCAGCATGGTGACAAGCGGTGACAAATACATCATGACAAGGCTCGCCGTGTGTCGTGTTTGCTGTATCTGCTATGAAACATATGCTGCGGAGAGAAGGCGAGCCGTTCTGCAAAGTCGAACGTCTAATTCTCAGCCAGCTTACAGCTACAACAGCTGCTCCTTTGTGGCGCGGCGTGCATTAATGTGTCAGAAATTTCTGTTCATGGAAATGTGGATGCTAACAGTTCAACGCGAGGATCCGAGCAGAATTTGGCGGCACAGTGGTTAACACTGCTGCCTCACAGCATGAAGGTCCTGGGTTCGGTTCCTGGCCGGGGCGAGGCCTTCCTGTGTGGAGTTAGCATGTTCGTCCGTGTGCTCCGGTTTCCCCCATCATCATAAAAACATGTACAGGCTGTGTGTGTTGTATGTTGGGATCCCCTCAAAAATGAGATGGTACATCTCAAGGGGTTTATCCTAATAAAATTTAAAAAAAACAAAAAAAAAAAAA